>JAXIVJ010011086.1:0-7500 GCA_036785665.1 Chirona hameri
TTTTTCATCGACATTTTGTCCGAATTCGCGCCCTTTTCGTTTGGCCAGGGCTATCGCGTATGGTATGGCGAAAATGCAATCAATTCTACAGATTCGTCATACTCTGCACGATAAGGTCTCATAGAATGCAAAGCTATTAGATGGTTTGGTTGGTTTCACGGCTGCATCAAAGCCAAGCGTTCCCGGTGTCGGCACTACGGCGCACTCCTGCCCGCGCCTCACACGCAGAATCGCCCCTCGCGACACGCGAGTTGAGCACTGCGCGCCGCCGACCCGGCTTACGGTGCGGGCTTTCGGCCAGTCACGGACAAACGGTGCACCGGATGTTGAAAACCTAGCTCTGTCCACTAGCTCAGCTATTCAAGGAGATCGTGACAAAGTTCCAGCCACCACTGATCGCTACAAATGGTACTTTTAGACAATTGTATGCACCATAGTTGCTAAACGTAGCCTCTGACCGGGACTGGCCGCCGGCCCGGCACGGCCAACTTTGAGGCTGTACACGATGTGACGTCAGAGGCCACAGCGCGGCCGCCGCCGGTCATGACCTGAACCTGACCGGCCAGCCGGCCGGCGGCGGCCGCGCTGTGGCCTCTGACGGCACATCGTGTACAGCCTCGAAGTTGGTCGAGCCGGGCCGGCGTCCAGTCCCAGTCAGAGGCTACGTTTGGAAAATATGGTGCATACAATTGTCTAAAAGTACCAATTGTAGCGATCGGAGGTGGCTGGAAATTTGCCACGATCTCCTTGAATAGCTGAGCTAGTGGACATAGCTAGGTTTGTCAACATACGATGCACCGTTTCTCCGTGAATGGTCGAGGGCCCGCTCCGTAAGCCGGGCCGGCGGCGCGCAGTGCTCAGCTCGCGTGTTGCGAGGGGCGATTCTGCGTGTGAGGCGCGGGCGGGAGTGCGCCGTAGTGCCGACACCGGGAGCGCTTGGCTTTGATGCAGCCGTGAAACCAACCAAACCATCTAATGGCTTTGCATTCTATGAGACCTTGTCGTGCATAGCATGACGAATCGGTAGACATGCCATTGGTCTGCATTTTCGCCATACCATACGCGATAGCCCTGGCCAAACGAAAGGGGCGCGAATTCGGACAAAATGTCGATTAAAAAAAGGCCCTCGACAGATTTTTTTAAAATTTACATCGCTGAATTCCGCGTGAGCTCAGCTTTCCGATGGTGAATCTCCCGTAGTTTGAGCTCTCCGAACCCTTCCAACGAACCGTGCACAGGTGCCACCTGGGGTTATTCACGACGAGTATCGTCTGATCATTACTATCCCCATAGACGGGTGCCGAAAATAGAAAACACCTGGCGCATGTTCAGCACGTGTATGAATAACCACTGCACGTATGACGAAGTAACTATAAACCCCAAGTCGGTCATTAACACGCGCAGTGGAGAGGGGTATGCCACTAACACGCAGTGGAGGGCGGGGGAGCACTTTAGTGCCCCCTCCCCTAAGATCTTCGAAAGTATGAGAGCTAGAAAGATCAAACTTACAGGGTAGGTAGGTGCTATGATGATCTACGTTTTCTGAAATTTGCGTGATCTTCGGTCAATATCTTCAAAGTCAAACGAGGTCACGAAGGTCAAATCTGGCCAAATGTCACAATTTTTGGAATTTGACCTCTGTGACGTCACAGGTCACCAGCAATGTGTCCAAAGTTGTTTCCGGGATGAGCATTGACATTGTCTACCGAATGGCGTTTGAATCATCCCGATCCGACTGTTGGTTCCGAATATATCGCTTTACCGACCTCGATTCTAGCCGCCATCTTGGACTGAAAATCCATATAACTCAAAAATGTATCGACCGATTGTTTTTTTTTGCTTCAAACGATCCGCTATTGAGTTAGTGTTAATGTCGCACAAAAACACCGCCATGCTCCGCTTCGTTTTCGAGCTATTCACGAAAAATATGTGGGTGGGGGGGGGGACAAAAGTGCCCCCCCCCCCCCGTCCAAAGCGCGTGTTAAAGATACATAGATGGTCTACAAGAATACAAATGTTACATTTCAATGACACCCATTGATGTGCTTAAGCCCAAGCGCAACATTCAATCCGAATCAGGCATAGCATTCACTTACGCGTGCTGGACCGGTCGGGCTGGTAACATGAGTTGGGCGAAAACTGATTTAGCACCAAAATTGACGAAACAGATAAATTCGCGATATTTTGTTTCGGTTAGGATAATACCGCTTCGACCTGCTCCACAGCGGAACTACAAGCAAGATAAGATCACCTGGGATAAAAATGGCACACCGACCGGGTAACATAACTCTGGATCCACCACCACCAGTCGGGTGGATAAAAGTATCTGACAAACACACTTGAAAACAGACGATTGGTCATATGGCAATATAAATGCACAATACAACTGTGACGTCTGAACAAACGGGACATCTGAGCGGAAATCCTATTGCGGTTTGAAGTAGCATCGTGCAGTGTTTTGTGCAATTTTTAATTCCGTCCCCGACATCCTGATACCACGGATTACAAGATATCACGCCACAGCGCGATATGACTCACCTTTAGTTCCACCCTGTTAACGGTGGACGGCGGCGCCAGGCAGCAGAAGTGACAAAACTGTCCACTAGATGTCTCTGTCAGGTCGTCCGAGCCGCAGACGGAGCACGCCGGCCAGACAGAAGCGCATTGCTCATCCACACCCGCCACCTGACCTGTTGTAAAAATGGAAACATCTCATGGTCAGACACCAAATTTCCAAGGATTTAAACAACTCAGTGCAAATAATATCGCGAAACCGTTTCTTTCCTTTCTTTTCCGTCCAAGGTGAATTTTCCGACTGACTGACGCCTTGAAATGTCAGCGTGTACCGATCTGCTCTGACCTGACAGAAGAACGAGCTGCGTGGGCTCGGCTGCCGCCGTCAGAGGCAGCGGCGGCGTGCCAGGTGGCGCCACCACCACCTGATCCCGCCGCGCCACCGTGGAGTACCTGCCACGTCAGCACGGGATCAGCCAATGCGATCAGTAGCGTCACAGAGAAAAGGCTGTTCTACAGTCGAAATGGACTATGAATTCGGCTGGCAACACCCTCTACAGGAGCCACACGGTATGATCCGCACATCAGGGCACTGAAGCGCACCATCTTGACACAGAAGAAATCAGGGAGTCCATTCAAGTGTCCATTCACTCCAGGGAAATATGACCACAGAGCAGTTGTCAGAGATGATGCCCAATTAGCGTGCAAAGGTGGAGATAATCTTCCAAGGTCCAGACGTTCGTGTTGCAAAACCCTCATATTACTATTTAACCAGCTCTAATGCTGGGACACCATGAGCCTATCACAATACAACCAGTAGCAGGAAAATGCATTGACATTAAGCCACGACTTTCCAGAGATCACTAAAATATACTGCACAGATGCCGATATTTACATATCTACCTAAGACCCTTGCTACCCGTCGTGTCGTCTAACCTGTCCAGCAGCAGTTGGCCGTCCCGCCGCCAGACGTGTCTCAGCAGTCCCGTCCGACCAGGGGCCAGCAGCAGGGCCGCGTCCGCCTGCTGCACCAGCCGGCGGGGCCCGGCCGCGGTCAGCACCAGAGCGGCGCCCTCCAGTGGCGCCATCAGGCGGCAGGCCAGGTCCAGCCGGCCGTCCGGGCCACGGCTGTCAGCAGCGTCGCCAGCGTCGTCAGGGGCGGCAGGGACGGCAGGGGCGGCAGGGGCATCAGAGGCATCAGAGGCGTCAGAGGCGTCAGGGGCGTCAGGGGCGTCAGGGGCGTCAGGGGCGTCAGGGGCGTCAGGGGAGGGAGGCAGCGGGTCGGCCATGTCCGTCCCACCGCCCTCTCCACCTCCGCCGCCGCCGTAGGCGAGTGTAGGGTAGCACCACTGACTGAGGTCAGCGGCCAATGGGTGGTCACCGAAAAAGGACGGGATATATCCGGCAGAGGGCGGGAGGTCTCCGGCAGAGGGCGGGAGCTGGCCAGCCACCACTGGGTCCCCGGCGGCGTCGGCGGCGTCGGCAGGAGCTGGGGCAGCTGAGGCGGAGTCCGCCGACAGCTCCGACAGCTCCGACAGCTGACTGTGACCGGAGAGCGCCTGAAGGATGTAGGTGAAGCCGGGATCAGAGCCGCCGCTCAGCCGGACCACCATGCTAGCCAGAGCCGGACACCTGCCACAGCAGACAGACAGCAGACGGATCAGCGGGGGAGACACGGACAGATAGTATACGACATAGTGCTGCATGGCATAGTGCACGCCGCGGCAACATAGTACCGATAGTAACATAGTACCGATAGTAGCATAATACCGATAGTAGCACAGTACCGATAGTAGCACAGTACCGATAGTAACATAGTACCGATAGTAGCATAGTACCGATAGTAGCACAGTACCGATAGTAGCACAGTACCGATAGTAGCACATTACCGATAGTAGCACAGTACCGATAGTAGCACAGTACCGATAGTAGCACAGTACCGATAGTAGCACAGTACCGATAGTAGCACAGTACCGATAGTATCACAGTACCGATAGTAGCATAATACCGATAGTAGCACAGTACCGATAGCAGCACAGTACCGATAGTAGCACAGTACCGATAGTAGCACAGTACCGATAGTAGCACAGTACCGATAGTAGCACAGTACCGATAGTAGCACAGTACCGATAGTAGCACAGTACTGATAGTAGCACAGTACCGATAGTATCACATTACCGATAGTAGCACATTACCGATAGTAGCACAGTACCGATAGTAGCACAGTACCGATAGTAGCACAGTACCGATAGTAGCACAGTACCGATAGTAGCACAGTACCGATAGTAGCACAGTACCGATAGTAGCACAGTACCGATAGTAGCACAGTACCGATAGTAGCACAGTACCAATAGTAGCACAGTACCGATAGTAGCACAGTACCGATAGTAGCACAGTACCGATAGTAGCACAGTATCGATAGTATCACAGTACCGATAGTAGCACAGTACCGATATTAGCACAGTACCGATAGTAGCACAGTACCAATAGTGCATGTCTATTGCATCGGGCCCGCTCCCTGTGGCTCTGCGCTGTTCTTACAATAGGATTGCTTTTCCTAGCCCCTTACCACTGGTCGCTACCCTAGCCCTAACATCTCACTGATCACTGCCCCTAACCCTTACGACTCACTGGTCGCTCGTGGTTCGCTCCAACAACTCACTGGTCGCTCGTGGTTTGCTCTAACAACTAACTGGTCGCTCGTGGTTCATTTGAACAACCCATTGGTCGCTCGTAGTTCACTCTAACAACTCACTGGTCGCTCGTGGTTCGCTCTAACAACTAACTGGTCGCTCGTGGTTCATTTGAACAACCCATTGGTCGCTCGTAGTTTACTCTAACAACTAACTGGTCGATCGTGGTTCATTTGAACAACCCATTGGTCGCTCGTAGTTCACTCTAACAACTCACTGGTCGCTCGTGGTTCACTCTAACAACTCACTGGTCGCTCGTGGTTCACTCTAACAACTCACTGGTCGCTCGTGGTTCACTCTAACAACTCACTGGTCGCTCGTGGTTCGCTCTAACAACTAACTGGTCGCTCGTGGTTCATTTGAACAACCCATTGGTCGCTCGTAGTTCACTCTAACAACTCACTGGTCGCTCGTGGTTCACTCTAACAACTCACTGGTCGCTCGTGGTTCACTCTAACAACTCACTGGTCGCTCGTGGTACGCTCCCGGACCACCAGCCCGGTAAGCCGGAGCCGGCGGCCGGGCCGGACCAGCGGGCGGTGCCGTCTGACCAGGGCCGCCGGTACCACCACCTCCGCCACGGTGCCGGGCCGGTCCCGGACCAGCAGCGACCAGCACCAGTCCTCCTCCGGACCCTCCGACATCTGACTGTCGACCGGACACCTGACAGACAGACAGTCAGACAGACAGTCAGACAGACAGTCAGACAGACAGTCAGACAGACAGAGACAGACAGAGACAGACAGAGACAGACAGAGACAGACAGAGACAGACAGAGACAGACAGAGACAGACAGAGACAGACAGAGACAGACAGAGACAGACAGAGACAGACAGAGACAGACAGAGACAGACAGAGACAGACAGAGACAGACAGAGACAGACAGAGACAGACAGAGACAGACAGAGACAGACAGAGACAGACAGAGACAGACAGAGACAGACAGAGACAGACAGAGACAGACAGAGACAGACAGAGACAGACAGAGACAGACAGAGACAGACAGAGACAGACAGAGACAGACAGAGACAGACAGAGACAGACAGAGACAGACAGAGACAGACAGAGACAGACAGACAGAGACAGACAGACAGAGACAGACAGACAGAGACAGACAGACAGAGACAGACAGACAGAGACAGACAGACAGAGACAGACAGACAGAGACAGACAGACAGAGACAGACAGACAGAGACAGACAGACAGAGACAGACAGACAGAGACAGACAGACAGAGACAGACAGACAGAGACAGACAGACAGAGACAGACAGACAGAGACAGACAGACAGAGACAGACAGACAGAGACAGACAGACAGAGACAGACAGACAGAGACAGACAGACAGAGACAGACAGACAGAGACAGACAGACAGAGACAGACAGACAGAGACAGACAGACAGAGACAGACAGACAGAGACAGACAGACAGAGACAGACAGACAGAGACAGACAGACAGAGACAGACAGACAGAGACAGACAGACAGAGACAGACAGACAGAGACAGACAGACAGAGACAGACAGACAGACAGAGACAGACAGACAGAGACAGACAGACAGAGACAGACAGACAGACAGACAGAGACAGACAGACAGAGACAGACAGACAGAGACAGACAGACAGAGACAGACAGACAGAGACAGACAGACAGAGACAGACAGACAGAGACAGACAGACAGAGACAGACAGACAGAGACAGACAGACAGAGACAGACAGACAGAGACAGACAGACAGAGACAGACAGACAGAGACAGACAGACAGAGACAGACAGACAGAGACAGACAGACAGAGACAGACAGACAGAGACAGACAGACAGAGACAGACAGACAGAGACAGACAGACAGAGACAGACAGACAGAGACAGACAGACAGAGACAGACAGACAGAGACAGACAGACAGAGACAGACAGACAGAGACAGACAGACAGAGACAGACAGCAGACAGAGACAGACAGACAGAGACAGACAGACAGAGACAGACAGACAGAGACAGACAGACAGAGACAGACAGACAGACAGAGACAGACAGACAGAGACAGACAGACAGAGACAGACAGACAGAGACAGACAGACAGAGACAGACAGACAGAGACAGACAGACAGAGACAGACAGACAGAGACAGACAGACAGAGACAGACAGACAGAGACAGACAGACAGAGACAGACAGACAGAGACAGACAGACAGAGACAGACACAGACAGACAGAGACAGACAGACAGAGACAGACAGACAGAGACAGACAGACAGAGACAGACAGACAGAGACAGACAGACAGAGACAGACAGAC
>JAXIVJ010011086.1:12500-20000 GCA_036785665.1 Chirona hameri
GACAGACAGACAGACAGACAGACAGACAGACAGACAGACAGACAGACAGACAGACAGACAGACAGACAGACACAGACAGACAGACAGACAGACAGACAGACAGACAGACAGACAGACAGACAGACAGACAGACAGACAGACAGACAGACAGACAGACAGACAGACAGACAGACAGACAGACAGACAGACAGACAGACAGACAGACAGACAGACAGACAGACAGACAGACAGACAGACAGACAGACAGACAGACAGACAGACAGACAGACAGACAGACAGACAGACAGACAGACAGACAGACAGACAGACAGACAGACAGACAGACAGACAGACAGACAGACAGACAGACAGACAGACAGACAGACAGACAGACAGACAGACAGACAGACAGACAGACAGACAGACAGACAGACAGACAGACAGACAGACAGACAGACAGACAGACAGACAGACAGACAGACAGACAGACAGACAGACAAACAAACAAACAAACAAACAAACAAACAAACAAACAAACAAACAAACAAACAAACAAACAAACAAACAAACAAACAAACAGACAGACAGACAGACAGTCAGCAGGACACCTGACAGACAGACAGACAGACAGACAGACAGACAGACAGACAGACAGACAGACAGACAGACAGACAGACAGACAGACAGACAGACAGACAGACAGACAGACAGACAGACAGACAGACAGACAGACAGACAGACAGACAGACAGACAGACAGACAGACAGACAGACAACTGACAGAAAGTACGACAAACACAGGCATACAGGAGGGCGGTGAGGAAAAGATGCAGCACGCACAAAGAACGCAGGCATGTAGGCGTCAATTAAATATATCAGCAGTTTGCGTGAACAATACGTTAGACAGAACAGACTTCAATCAAAGGACCACAGTCTACTTAGAAGCACACCATTCGATAGTATCAACCCATGGCTCACCTATATTGGCAAACGTGCAGCACCATCGCGTCAATTGTGTTGACTACATCGCCGCCGCAGCCGAGGGCAGCCAGTACTGTAGTGCCATCTAGCGGACAGTCTGTAGTTACCGCTTCACGCACGGTCGTCAGATGGCTCTGCGTGAGGGGTTGTCGTGATGGCGACGCCATTCGGGGGAATGGTCGCACGCACTGGGCAGGCAGGGGGACATCTGTGAACAGAGCAAAATTTACTGCACACTGCACGAATTCCAATATTTATTTCATAGGCGTCACCACCGGAGAGGGGGGGGGGGGGAGGGGCTAGGCCTAGGGGCCTGAAGAGTGGGGATTTTGTGACGACACTCCCGCTTTATTTTAAATTTGCTGGAAGAGCACAAACTCTCTATCCCCCTGGACTTGAATTAATTCAGAAATGGGACCAGAAACATCTGGTTAAGTAAAAAAAAACAAGCATGACATTTCCAATTGAAAACGTATAGCGTGTAGACTGTGGAAAATGTTTTAACAGGCACAAGTCACAAACCTCACATAAATATAACGTTCCGCCACATACATCCGGCCTGTACATCACTCGTTCATCTGACGGCATCACTCATATCACTCGTTCATCTGACGGCACCACAGCACACAGCTCACCGTGCGGGCAGGGACATGTGAACTCCAGTACCCGGACGGGGGGCGGCGGCGGCGGCGGCGGGCCCGGCTCGACACTAGCGCCGCCTACCGGCAGGAGCACAGACCCTCCCTCCGGCGGCCGCAGCCGCTGCCTGGCGGCCGGAGACGCACAGCGAGGTCAGGGAACAGGCGGACGGAAGTGCGTCACTTCTACGTAGTTGTACGGAACGAGACGCGATTACGAGTTACAATGTGGCGAACGAGTTACAATGTGGCGAACGAGTTACAATGTGGCGAACGAGATACGCAGGACTGTGATGATTGTCAGATCGCCTGTGTGGCGGCCTCTCGGCGATGTCGGCGATGTGGGCGATGTGAGCGGTGTCGGCGATGTCGGCGATGTCGGCGGTGTCGGTGGTGTCGGCGATGTCGGGGCGAGCGGGGTGGCGCTGCTGTCAGTGGCGGTTGGGGGCAGCTAAGTGGGAGAGGTGCCTCGATATAGCCACCAGGCTGTGCACCAATCCCGATTATTGGCTTGTAAAAAATATTGTGTTTGATGCAAATACACACTATGACTATGACTATGACTATCGTGAAAACAACCGACACAAGAGCGCACCATCAGACCATGAAAGGCTCATTGGAATAGTACAAGTTTACAAATATACAATCCGTTGTGAACCCTCCGGTCTCCGCGATCGAACAGACACGAATTGCTCCAGTCACTCTAGTTCGCCCAAAAAGACACGAGTCGCCCCGAAGTACCAAGTCGCTGCAGCCCACCTCTATCTCCCCTGCCCCGTAGCCCACCTCTATCTCCCCTGCCCCCGTAGCCCACCTTTATCTCCCCTGTCCCGTAGCCCACCTCTATCTCCCCTGCCCTGTAGCCCACCTCGATATACCCTGCCCCGTAGCCCACCTCGATCTCCCCTGCACCGTAGCCCACCTCTATCTCCCCTTCCCCGTAGCCCACCTCTATCTCCCCTGCCCCGTAGCACACCTCTATCTCCCCTGCCCCGTAGCCCACCTATATCTCCCCTGTCCCACCTCTATCTCTCCTGCCCCGTAGCCCACCTCTATCTCCCCTGCCCCCGTAGCCCACCTATATCTCCCCTGCCCCGTAGCCCACCTCTATCTCCCCTGCCCTGTAGCCCACCTCGATATACCCTGCCCCGTAGCCCACCTCGATCTCCCCTGCACCGTAGCCCACCTCTATCTCCCCTTCCCCGTAGCCCACCCCTATCTCCCCTGCCCCGTAGCCCACCTCTATCTCCCCTGCCCCGTAGCCCACCTATATCTCCCCTGTCCCACCTCTATCTCCCCTGCCCCGTAGCCCACCTCTATCTCCCCTGCTCCGTAACCCACCTCTATCTCCCCTGCCACGTAGCCCACCTCTATCTCCCCTGCCCCGTAGCCCACCTTTATCTCCCCTGCCCCGTAGCCCACCTCTATCTCCCCTGCCCCCGTAGCCCACCTCTATCTCCCCTGCTCCGTAACCCACCTCTATCTCCCCTGCCACGTAGCCCACCTCTATCTCCCCTGCCTCGTAGCCCACCTTTATCTCCCCTGCCCCGTAGCCCACCTCTATCTCCCCTGCCCCCGTAGCCCACCTCTATCTCCCCTGCCCCGTAGCCCACCTCTATCTCCCCTGCCCCGTAGCCCACCTATATCTACCCTGCCCCACCTCTATCTCCCCTGCCCCACCTCTATCTCCCCTGCTCCGTAACCCACCTCTATCTCCCCTGCCACGTAGCCCACCTCTATCTCCCCTGCCCCGTAGCCCACCTTTATCTCCCCTGCCCCGTAGCCCACCTCTATCTCCCCTGCCCCCGTAGCCCACCTCTATCTCCCCTGCTCCGTAACCCACCTCTATCTCCCCTGCCCCGTAGCCCAACTCTATCTCCCCTGCCCCGTAGCCCACCTTTATCTCCCCTGCCCCGTAGCCCACCTCATCTCCCCTGCCCCCGTAGCCCACCTCTATCTTCCCTGCCCCGTAGCCCACCTATATCTCCCCTGCTCCGTAGCCCACCTATATCTCCCCTGCCCCACCTCTATCTCCCCTGCCCCGTAGCCCACCTCTATCTCCCCTGCCCCGTAGCCCACCTTTATCTCCCCTGCCCCGTAGCCCACCTCTATCTCCCCTGCCCCCGTAGCCCACCTCTATCTCCCCTGCTCCGTAACCCACCTCTATCTCCCCTGCCCCGTAGCCCAACTCTATCTCCCCTGCCCCGTAGCCCACCTTTATCTCCCCTGCCCCGTAGCCCACCTCTATCTCCCCTGCCCCGTAGCCCACCTTTATCTCCCCTGCCCCGTAACCCACCTTTATCTCCCCTGCCCCCCGTAGCCCACCTCTATCTCCCCTGCCCACGTAGCCCACCTCTATCTCCCCTGCCCCGTAGCCCACCTTTATCTTCCCTGCCCCGTAGCCCACCTTTATCTCCCCTGCCCCGTAGCCCACCTCTATCTCCCCTGCCCCGTAGCCCACCTATATCTCCCCTGCCCCACCTCTATCTCCCCTGCCCCGTAGCCCACCTCTATCTCCCCTGCCCCGTAACCCACCTCTATCTCCCCTGCCCCGTAGCCCACCTCTATCTTCCCTGCCCCGTAGCCCACCTATATATCCCCTGCCCCACCTCTATCTCCCCTGCCCCGTAGCCCACCTCTATCTCCCCTGCTCCGTAACCCACCTCTATCTCCCCTGCCACGTAGCCCACCTCTATCTCCCCTGCCCCGTAGCCCACCTTTATCTCCCCTGCCCTGTAGGCCACCTCTATCTCCCCTGCCCCCGTAGCCCACCTCTATCTCCCCTGCTCCGTAACCCACCTCTATCTCCCCTGTCACGTAGCCCACCTCTATCTCCCCTGCCCCGTAGCCCACCTGTATCTCCCCTGCCCCGTAGCCCACCTCTATCTCCCCTGCCCCCGTAGCCCACCTCTATCTCCCCTGCCCCGTAGCCCACCTCTATCTCCCCTGCCCCGTAGCCCACCTATATCTCCCCTACCCCACCTCTATCTCCCCTGCCCCGTAGCCCACCTATATCTCCCCCGCCACGTAGCCCACCTCTATCTTCCCTGCCCCATAGCCCACCTCTATCTCCCCTGCCCCCGTAGCCCACCTCTATCTCCCCTGCCCCGTAGCCCACCTCTATCTCCCCTGCCCACGTAGCCCACCTCTATCTCCCCTGCCCCGTAGCCCACCTTTATCTCCCCTGCCCCGTAACCCACCTTTATCTCCCCTGCCCCCGTAGCCCACCTCTATCTCCCCTGCCCCGTAGCCCACCTCTATCTCCCCTGCCCCGTAGCCCACCTATATCTCCCCTGCCCCACCTCTACCTCCCCTGCCCCGTAGCCCACCTGTATCTCCCCTGCCACGTAGCCCACCTCTATCTTCCCTGCCCCATAGCCCACCTCTATCTCCCCTGCCCCCGTAGCCCACCTCTATCTCCCCTGCCCCGTAGCCTACCTCTATCTCCCCTGCCCCGTAGCCCACCTATATCTCCCCTGCCCCACCTCTATCTCCCCTGCCCCGTAGCCCACCTCTATCTCCCCTGCTCCGTAACCCACCTCTATCTCCCCTGCCACGTAGCCCACCTCTATCTCCCCTGCCCCGTAGCCCACCTTTATCTCCCCTGCCCCGTAGCCCACCTCTATCTCCCCTGCCCCGTAGCCCACCTCTATCTCCCCTGCCCCGTAGCCCACCTATATCTCCCCTACCCCACCTCTATCTCCCCTGCCCCGTAGCCCACCTATATCTCCCCCGCCACGTAGCCCACCTCTATCTTCCCTGCCCCATAGCCCACCTCTATCTCCCCTGCCCCCGTAGCCCACCTCTATCTCCCCTGCCCCGTAGCCCACCTCTATCTCCCCTGCGCACGTAGCCCACCTCTATCTCCCCTGCCCCGTAGCCCACCTTTATCTCCCCTGCCCCGTAACCCACCTTTATCTCCCCTGCCCCCGTAGCCCACCTCTATCTCCCCTGCCCCGTAGCCCACCTCTATCTCCCCTGCCCCGTAGCCCACCTATATCTCCCCTGCCCCACCTCTACCTCCCCTGCCCCGTAGCCCACCTGTATCTCCCCTGCCACGTAGCCCACCTCTATCTTCCCTGCCCCATAGCCCACCTCTATCTCCCCTGCCCCCGTAGCCCACCTCTATCTCCCCTGCCCCGTAGCCTACCTCTATCTCCCCTGCCCCGTAGCCCACCTATATCTCCCCTGCCCCACCTCTATCTCCCTGCCCCGTAGCCCACCTCTATCTCCCCTGCTCCGTAACCCACCTCTATCTCCCCTGCCCCGTAGCCCACCTATATCTCCCCTGCCCACGTAGCCCACTTCACCCGCTGCGTCACTCGCAACCCAGCAGTGACCAGGGCGGATGGAGCAGCCCAGCTCTGACCAGGGCGGATGGAGCAGACCAGCACTGACCAGGGCGGATGGAGCAGCCCAGCACTGACCAGGGCGGATGGAGCAGCCCAGCAGTGACCAGGGCGGATGGAGCAGCCCAGCACTGACCAGGGCGGATGGAGCAGCCCAGCACTGACCAGGGCGGATGGAGCAGCCCAGCACTGACCAGGGCGGGTGGAGCAGCCCAGCACTGACCAGGGCGGGTGGAGCAGCCCAGCACTGACCAGGGCGGATGGAGCAGCCCAGCACTGACCAGGGAGGGTGGAGCAGCCCAGCACTGACCAGGGCGGATGGAGCAGCCCAGCACTGACCAGGGCGGGTGGAGCAGTAGTCTGTCTCCGGGGGTAACCGTGGGAAGGTCAGCTCCGTTGGCCAGCAGAACCTGCACCGTACCGCTGGGCTCAGAGGGTCGGGAGGGGTCGACGGGCCGACCCAGCACCATCAGAGCACCCGCCTGCCGCTCACAAAGCTCCGCCAGTATACACAGCGAGCCCTGTGGCACAACAAAATCAGTATAATTAGTGGGCTAGTGGGTGATACTCTTAACATTGGAGATTGTAAAATCTGGGTTAAGTTTCTCGCCAAATCAGAATTACGGTTTCTGAAGGTTGCTACCCTATTTTGCTACTCTGGGTTTTGATAACTAATGTCACTGTTATACCTTAACCCGCGCACTGCAGGGGGTTGATTCCCCCCCCCCCCCCTCAGGTTTTTCGCAGATAGCGAAAAAACGGCGGCGCGCAGCGCCACCGGGTTTTGACACACCTGTTAGGACATCAATTGCGCACACTTCGAAGAAAAAAATAACCTCGGGTCATCTCAGGTCAGGTCATCAGACCAGGTCAAGTACCTCCAAAAATGTTTGCAGTTGTGCCAAAGCCAGAGTTTCTTACCGATCAGTTTGAAACTTACAGGATGTCATGAGGGCATCAGTACTAACACTTCGTTTCTCTCGGGATTTCGATATCGGTGACCTAAGGTCAGGTCAATTTCGCAACCTCCCCATAATAAGTAAATGGGGAAATATACAAATGCTTCCTATTTCAAGGATATGCATGATATTAGTCCAATTACTTCTGGATCATGTTATAATAGGATATTCTTGATGATACATGTGTATTTTTTGTTCAGTGATCCCTATGGGGTCATTTGAGGTCATGCGAGGTCACCATCATTTTTGTTGTCAATAACTTCCGACATAATGAAGATAGAGAAGTAAAACAGACAGCAGTGTGTTTGTCTCGTCGAGACACGTCTTCCCATATGCAACATGCCCTACTTGGGTCACCACTTGACCTTGACCTGAGGTATTCTTTTTAGGTTGACTTAACAAGGTCACCATGTATATCATTCGAAGCGCCTTGACGAGATAAACACAATGGCGTAAATAGTTTTCCGTTATTTTTATTAAGTAAAAAGTTAATAGCGAGAAAAAAACGATTTTGCACAAAAAAAACATTTTTGTTGACCTCTGGAGCCTCAAATATTGACCCGAGATCAATTTTGAGGACACCTTGTCGATTTAA
>JAXIVJ010011086.1:22500-44794 GCA_036785665.1 Chirona hameri
TCTCTTTTCACCTGATCTTACCAATATTGTAGTAAAATAAAACTCCATTGTCCTCACAAGGATTTGACATCTATTACGCATCAGAATTTTTTACTTTCCAAGTTAAATATTTTGTTCTGAAAAAATGAAAATCCTAATTTTCCTAACAATAAAATTGTACTCTCCGCCTATGGATTTTTACTCTCCGGGACCAGGTCATGAAACGAAAATCTAACACTGCGCGTGGCGTTCCCAGGGCACCAACTTCACTGAATCAACCTTCGGCGTAGTCAGCAAAGCGACACACGTGACGTGACCGAACAGGTGCCAGGTGCCAAACTGACCGTTTGGGCTGCAGCTTCTTCCCCGAGGGCGGCACCTCCGGCTCTTCGGCGGCCTTCTCCGGAGTGACGTCACTGCGCCGGATTTGTTGCAGCCAGTCCGAGGCTCGCCGCTCCGAGGTCTGCGGAACAGACAGCGGGAGTGTCATGGGGCGAGATTCGGCCAGCCTGCCTGACACTGTACCTTGGAATAGGGGCACTGTACCGTTCCTGATGCCGTCTGGCCGCCGTCGGACTGCCGGGAACACTAAAATGACAACAGCGGCAATATTGCAAGGCGAACGAACAGCTGGCTTTGATTGCTTAGCAGCCGTAACGGTATGACCTGACATTTCGCAATTTGCGTACACCGGCATGACATTTCGCAATTTACGTACACCGGCATGACATTTCGCAATTTATGTACACCGGCATGACATTTCGCACTTTAGTACGCCACATAGGACGTATGGATATCGTGTTGGAACTAGAATGCCGAGTGCTGACCCAATCGTATGTTTCTGCTTCAAATACCGCAATATCGCATTACCTTTTCATAATTATGACAAGCTGGCTGTTGCCATGATACTGACTGGCCATTTTTGGACCACATCTGGCTGTTATTGGAAATGGACTGGCCATTTTTGGACCACATCTGGCTGTTATTGGAAATGATGGACAAGTGGACATATTGTACAGACCAGTATAAATAGTGAATGGACAATACAACATATAACCTTTGACATGAGTTTGACATACAGCAGCGACCAAGTTCCAGCATTACGCCGCCTTTACTGCCTACTGTCCCATCCCACCCCATCCCTCCACTCACGGCAGGCGGCGGTGGAGCCCGGGACCCCGCAGTGACCTCTCTCAGCCAGCGGAGCCGCTCCTGACTGGACACCGTCGGTACCGGCTCCGGCTCCGGCTCCAGCCCTCTGCGCAGCGCCACGTCCACGGCCGGCAGCGTGCGGCGGCGCTTGGCCGGCAGCGTGCGGCGGCGCTTGGCCGGCTCGGCCCCGTCTCCAGACGGCCGCCGGGACCGGGACGCACCAGCCTCCTGCGCGGTCCTCCGCGCCTGCGCCGTACCGTCAGACTGGCCACCGGCCATCCCGGCTGTATCTTGTCTGGTTATTGAGGTTCTCCGCGCCTCCGCCGTCCCACTTGTATCGTGTCCGGGTCCAGGGGTCGCTCTCGGTACCTCGGAGGCTGCCGAGCCTGCCGCATAGGAGGCACCAACAGCGGAGGAGGCCTGAGCGGCCTTGAGCTTATCGGAAAACGGAAACAGCTGTCTGACAGGCCGGGGCCGGCGAGCGGCTCCTCCTATTGACCGTCTCGTCACCGCTGGGCTGACTGGCGACGGCTCGGCGGCGCGCAGAGGCGTGACACCACCTTCTCTGCAGTTACCAGCAGCAGCGTAGGTGGCTCGTAGAGGCGTCTCGCCAGCTCGCTCCGTGGCCGGGTAGGTGGCGCCACCTGTCTTGTGGTGAGCGGCGGTGGCGGCGGCGGTGGCGTCGGACCGGCTGCGACAACGTCGTCGTCGACGCTCGATAACAGGCGAGGAGCCGGCAGAGTGAGACACGCCGGTGCCGGAGTCACGTGGAAGAGGACATGACGGCTGTGCCCCCGGAGCGCGTTTGGACGGCCCAGGAGCGCCTTTGGACGTCCCTGGAGCGGCTGCTGACGCCCCCAGAGCGTCTTTGGACGTCCCTGAAACGGTTTTTGACAACCCTGAAACGTCTTCGGACTCCCCTGAAGCGTCTTTGGACTCCCCCGGAGTGGCTTTGGACGCCCCCGGAGCATCTTTGGACGCCCCCGAAGAGGCTCCGGTCGCCGGCCGGAGACGCCGTGACGGTCTCAGAACAGGGGAGCGCGACGGTCGGAACACTGGAGAGTGTTGGGTGCCCAACACTGGCGACAGTCGTGGCTGAGGCACTGGAGAGTCTTCTGGCTCTGAAACTGGCGAGGCGAGCCGACTTGCTCGCGGCTGTTCCGTCTCGGAAGATGCAGGAGCAGCAGCAGCAGCGGCGGCGGCGGCGGCGGCGGTGGCGACAGCTGTGGCTGTGGTGGCTGTGCGATGAAATATCCTTCTCAAGGAAGCGCCACCCTGGCGCCCAACTCGCTGCAGGGATGAGACTGTCGCAAAAGCGCGATGCACCATAGGAGATGCAGTGTTCAGGTGTGGATGGTGACGAGCATACCGCAGTGGCGGATGTGCCGCTGCAGCGGCCCTTCTGGAGCGTCGCGAGACGCTCACCACTGGCGAGGTTTGTGAGGTCTCCTGTACCTGCTGTGAGTGATGCAGTGCAGGTGACGAGTCTTCAATGGAAGGAGGGAGGATCTCGTCATCAGAGGCAGGAGCAGACTCATGACTGGCTGGAGCAGGAGCTGGCGCCACTGGTGCTGCAGGAACAGCTGGAGAAGCTGGAGCAGTGCTGCTGGGCTGCGGTGAGTCCTGGGTCTCTGACCAGGAGATGCCGTCAGCCAGGTCATCACCATCAGCACCACAGAGGCTGCCCAGCAGGTCAGAGTCCAGTCGGTGGAATCCAGGCATGTTCCTGTTGAACATTGCTACTGGAACACATAATATTGTCATGTTGTGAAGTGTTCATTCTTAACACCCTTGTCCTCTAAACTCACCAGGACCCTTATATATATGCTTGTGTTAATCCTGCATAATAATATAGGGTAAAAACAGATTGTTTAAAACACAAAAATTACTTCAATGTGAGAATGACCATTCAAGGCACATATTAGAATCACATCATGTAAGTATGCCTCCACCAGAACCTAGATTTTGAGAAAATTCAAAACAATCTGATTAAACATGCAATCATAAATGTTATTTAAAACTACTGTACTTTACCAAGGACAACTATTCACCTATACAATGGGTAAACAATGAATTTATTTCACCTTACTTTTCACCTTTCGAGAAAGGTGATGAGGCAAAAAGAACTAGATTGAACTAGATTCACAACTGGAAACGTCCATTTCTCTGACTTGTTGGATGCATAGGCTGCTGCAAAATCCCCCTTATAAATTAAAATGCCATCAAATTTCACACAAGTTGGTCAGGCCAAACACAAACTTGGTGGAGACAAAGGGAAACTCAACCCATCAGAAAAACAGTTTTCAAATTGCAAAATTGCATCAAACTATTTTGTTTGATGCAATTTTTCAAATGCAAAAGTGTTAGTTTTAAGCTCTTAGCAAGAGCTTAAAAGTTAAAACTAACAAAGCAAGAGCTTAAACTGAAACTAACAATTAATTCAGAACCTCTTTACAACCTAGTTCTTATAACAGGATTTTGAGTGACTGTTACATGGTCAGAAATAATTTATGCTTTGAAATGCCTTGAATAATGAATAGCCATGAACTTAAGGGTTTGCATGAACATTCTCACATGTTTAATTGTAGTTTTTAAAACAAAGTAGTATTGCCAGAGTTGAGAAAAGGCTGGCAAACGTCGGCCCAGGATGAAAGTGACGTATGATGAAAGTGATGATGACCTTTGGGCATTGGTAGGGCATGCATCACACTTCCGTAGACAAGCTGTATGTAGTGTAACAAGGGACGGGCGGAGCAGCCAGCTTAATGATGTGACTGGGAGGGTATACTTAATGATGATGTGACTGGGAGGGTATACTTAATGATGATGTGACTGGGAGGGTATACTTAATGATGATGTGACTGGGAGGGTATACTTAATGATGATGTGACTGGGAGGGTATACTTAATGATGATGTGACTGGGAGGGTATACTTAATGATGATGTGACTCGGAGGGTACTAACCTAACCCTGCCATTAAGTCTGATCGAGTAGTTAACAGGCCTATGCCATTAAGCCTGATTGAGTAGTAAACAGGACTATGCCATTAAGGTCCTCTCAATGACGTCATCAAGCTAGCTGCACTGCCTGCCACTTGTTCAGGCTTGTCACACTACCTGCAGTGTTGTGTACGGAAGTGACGCCTGCAGGCCTACAGGCCTACCAATACCGACCTTTGTATACATGGAATATGTATGTGTGTGTGCATGTTAAATGTACTGCAGGTAATAAAGAGTGGAAAAACTTAAGGGTTTGCAACACATAGGTACAGTGAATGCGAAAAGCATTGACCTTGAACATCTCATCCAAGTTGAACAGGTTATGCATATAAATAATGATATTTTGTCAATCCCACTGAAAATGCACAATTACAGCAAAAATAATTTGATTAAAACCTGGTTAGCGTGCCAGCGCATCCCACGACTACGGTGGACAGTGAAATGTTCCTTCAAAATATGGCTGGCTTCCTGATACACAATTAGCAATTATGAGGACACGTTGTAACTTCAACGTACCTCAAAAGTAGACAAATTTAAGACTTTATAATCCTAAATTTATCATGAAACGAATGCGTGCTTCCCTCCCGCAAACCAAACCTTCACACAAATATTTAAACGCGGAATCATTAGAAGTTCGATGCGCCGCGCAACATTTGTTATTTTGTTTATGTGCGAGATTGAAGAACATGAGATTGAAGAAAGCGCGTGAAATTTGACTTGTATACATGCTACCAGATGTCCCTTTCCCTTTGCTACCCAATAATTCCTTCAGGGCAGACCACCTGCCGAGTAGTTTACTAACTTCTGTTTGACTATCTTGCTACTAGATGTCACTAACGTCAACTGACCGGCACAGCCAGAGTCCGAGGCACCTGGAGCTCGTGACGTCACACGTTACCTGTTGAGCCGCAGCGGCTCAGCCGAGTGTGGCGTCCGGCCGACAGCGGACAGTGCGAGAGCGAGCGCGGGTGCGCGTGGTAGCGCGGTGTTCGTGCGTGCGAGTGTCATCCCCAGTGTCGCCACGATGAGTGGCATCCAGGATCGATTCACCAGTGTGATGAAAAGCTTCGCGAGGAAAGAGAAGCAGCCCGACACAGAGGTGGTGGCGGATGACATCAGCGACAAGGAGAGCCACTTCAAACGCGTAAAGGTAAGCCACCACCTCCCCCGCGCGGAGAAATCTCTCACGAGGGCCGGAGAAGCAGTGACCTCCACCCTCGGGCGTGCCTGTGCGTGACTCTGTGAGTGACCGCCCGCTGCGTGAGACAGCTCGGCAGGCTTCTCACTTTCCTGCCGCACCTACCGATGTTGTCCACTCGTCTGCTCCCAAACGAAGTCACGCACGGCGTGCGGCGTCGCTCAGCGGCGGCGGCGGAAGTTGGACCGCCTGAGGCGACCAGCGGACTTCACGCGTTCCTTCAGTGCCGGCGGCGGCGGACGCTGCCGCACCGTAGTCCCATTCCCAGCTCGTGGAAGCCGGCGTTCCCGCACGGGCGTGTCGCCGGGACGGGACAGCCGGCGGCGCTGACGGCGTCGATAAGTGTCTTCACCCACGGTCGTGTCATCGTCAACGATGGGTCGTGCCGGGGCGGGGCCGTGGCTGAAAAGAGCTCCGCGCCACGGGATCCGACCCAGCCCAGGAATGCGCTGCGCTCGGCTTTATTGCGGCGGTGAATAGAGGCGCTGCGCAAAGTAATATGGGCGGAATTTGGGCGTTATGGTTTCAGTAGACATCGCTGTTGGAAATGGGCTGTTTCGCCTGTGTCGGCAATGTGGTGAAGAGGCTCCAAAGGGTGGCTGACAAATTACTACAAATACCTGCTCCCGCGAGGGACACAAGGGAAAAACGAGTCCCATTTTGGGCACATGTTTTAGTTGGCGCTAGTCCAATTAATTTAGGTAATGACTGGGGTAAGCGACGCCTGCCACGCCCACCGACCCCGGCCTGTCCCGGGCATTTGGGGTCGGCCCGGGTCAGCCCGGGGAGGCACGGTGCAGGGCCCGGGGAGCCACGGTGGGGCCCGGGGAGGCCCGGGGAGCCACGGTACAGGGCCCGGGAAGGCACGGTGGGGCCCGGGGAGGCACGGTGCAGGGCTCGGGTGGCCCGGGGAGGCACGGTGGTCAGTCGGTGCTCCGCCTGACCCCAATTCGTCGACCCGCCGACCGAAGCCGCCACGGCCCGTCGTTTGGACCGAGTGTTGCCAGGTCGGGACGTGTGCTGCCAGATCGGTGCGAGCGTTGCCAGTGACCCGTTACGCGGTGCGACCCACCCTGCGGCCTGCGAGGCCAGCCAGCCAGATGGTTTGGCGTGGCTTTGTGCGAGGAGGCGGGCGCGGCACGGCGGGATAGGAGAACGCTACAAAAGACGCCGAGGATGGGACCGCCGAATCGCAGACAAAACAGCGTTGGAACTCGGAAAGGCCTGAACGTTGTCCAGCTGTAATTTGGCGCAGCCAAGCGGATGGGTGTGATGGATGCAGAGCACGTTACTTTTTCTGCTCACATGGTTTGTGACGCATTCAATATTTATAACATTGTAAATAAAATGAGGCGTTAATCCGAACTTGAATATTGTCAAGGCCCTGCTATCAGTGAAAGATTTAAAGACCATTGACCGGCCCAGGGACAATGTGTGTATGACAATGTCCAAGGTCAATTGGCCATCCTTCGGAAGATGTCGCGACTGCCTCGCCCCCTGAGAATCCTTGGACGCATTGACAAATCGCATGGTATTGGCAGCACGATATGACACTGTGCCCCACCCATCACTATATTATTCGACAGTAGCGCGCAGAACATCTCACACTCAAGCAGCGACTGCGAATGGGACGGCGAATCATTAGCAGAGTTAGGATGTCACAGTCGGTGATTTGTCATGTCTGTTCAGGTGGGCTGAGTTTCACAGCGCTATAGGCTAAGCTGAGCTGAGCTGAGTTGAGTTGAGCTGAGCTGAGCTGAGCTGAGCTTCGCAGCGCTATAGGCTAAGATGGGCTGAGCTAAGCTGAGTTGAGCATGACAGCAGGTCAGAGCTAGGCCGAGTAGAGCTGAGTTAGGCTGAAATGTACTGATAAGTGCTGAGTTTGATTGAGCTGGGCATGGCTAGACTGAGCTGATTTGAGCTGAACTATGCTGAGCTGTGCTGAGCTGAGTTACGCCGAGGCGAGCTGAGCTGTACTGAGCTGTGCTGATTTGTACTGAGCTGAGTTGAGATGAGATGAGATGAGCTGAGCTGAGTTGAGCTGAGATGAGTTGAGATGAAATGAGCTGAGTTGAGATGAGTTGAGTTGATCAGATGAGTTGAGCTGAGATAAGGATGAGCCTGAGCTGAGCCTAAGCTGAGCCTGAGCCTGAACTGAGCCTGAGCAGCCCGGCTGCATGTCATCTGGCAGTCCCTGTCGGTGGCACTGCACTTGTAGAATCGATGGCCGTGTCGGGTGTGGCCCACTTGACGGTCATCACTCTCTGCCGGGCAGTCGGGGGGTCGGGCCCGTCAGGTCAGGGGACTGCCTCCACTGCCGGTCACCGGCGCAGCTTTGTCTGGGCGAGGCTCTGAACGTCCGCTCGACTTGCCTTCAGCTTTGCCTCTTGAGTCTGTTCTGACCGCAGTAAGGGGTTATATATAAGCGGTGGAATGTTCGCCTTTTGACAAGATGAGTACGCTGTGGCAAGATAAATGTGATGCGTCGTGGGCGATCGGGTGTATCTTACGGATTTAGCGAGTTCTTGAATATGGTATGGCTGGTAGTTGTAATACAAGACGTTGAACAAAGCTTGTCGCAGCAAATTCCACCCAGGATGAACGAGACAAGGCTGAAGACATAACCGAAGTGTATCATCATTCACCTATCAACTATGTTCCATCGATCAATTACATTTCGCCGGTTGCCAACGTTTGATAAATTATGAACGAAAACATTCCGTTTATCCCCGGCTTTCATTTATCGATCCATTAATCGAACACGTCTTCAGTTTCAGACTCGAAAGAAAGCCATTATGTTTTGCATCACCTTGCGCACTCTTGAACCGGACACCGCCTCGCCAATATCCACGACCTGTCACGTGAGATGCGCGTCAAACGGCTCATCAGCCAGTCAATGACAGCCTGTCACACTGGTGCGGCGTCTGATGTCGCCATGTCGCGTATCATAAGCTCCCTGCCTGACCCTCTCTGCTGTCATGTGCGTCGGAGGCGGGGAGACGGGGGACACGTCCCCCCCAAACATTTTCAGATTTTAACATTACGCCTATGGGCGTTGCAAGGAAAGAATCGACTTAAAAATGCCTCCCCCCTCCCCAGCTTTCAGAAGGTGGCGACGCCCTTGCCTGCTGTATCCGTGTTCTGTCCTGTATCCGTGCTGTCTGCTGTATCCGTTCTGTCCTGTATCCGTGCTGTCTGCTGTATCCGTTCTGTCCTGTATCCGTGCTGTCTGCTGTATCCGTTCTGTCCTGTTTCCGTTCTGTCCTGTATGCGTTCTGTCCCCTGTATCCGTTCTGTCCTGTATCCGTTATGTCCTGTATCCGTTCTGTCTGCTGTATCCGTTCTGTCCTGTATCCGTTCTGTCCTGTATCCGTTCTGTCCTGTATCCGTTCTGTCCTGTATCCGTTCTGTCTCCTGTATCCGTTCTGTCTCCTGTATCCGTTCTGTCTGCTGTATCCGTTCTGTCCTGTATCCGTTCTGTCTGCTGTATCCGTTCTGTCTGCTGTATCCGTTCTGTCCTGTATCCGTTCTGTCCTCTGTATCCGTTCTGTCCTGTATCCGTTCTGTCTGCTGTATCCGTTCTGTTCTGTATCTGTTCTGTCTGCTGTATCCGTTCTGTCCTGTATCCGTTCTGTCTGCTGTATCCGTTCTGTCTGCTGTATCCGTTCTGTCTGCTGTATCCGTTCTGTCTGCTGTATCCGTTCTGTCTGCTGTATCCGTTCTGTCTGCTGTATCCGTTCTGTCCTGTATCCGTTCTGTCTGCTGTATCCGTTCTGTATGCTGTATCCGTGTTCTGTCCTGTATCCGTTCTGTCCTGTATCTGTTCTGTCTGCTGTATCCGTTCTGTCCTGTATCTGTTCTGTCCTGTATCCGTTCTGTCTGCTGTATCCGTTATGTCTGCTGTATCCGTTCTGTCTGATGTATCCGTGCTGTCTGCTGTATCCGTTCTGTCCTGTGTCCGTTCTGTCTGCTGTATCCGTGTTCTGTCCTGTATCCGTGCTGTCTGATGTATCCGTTCTGTCCTGTATCCGTTCTGTCTCCTGTATCCGTTCTGTCCTGTATCCGTTCTGTCTGCTGTATCCGTTCTGTCTGCTGTATCCGTGTTCTGTCCTGTATCCGTTCTGTCTGCTGTATCCGTGTTCTGTCTGCTGTATCCGTTCTGTCTGCTGTATCCGTTCTGTCTGCTGTATCCGTTCTGTCCTGTATCCGTTCTGTCTGCTGTATCCGTTCTGTCTGCTGTATCCGTTCTGTCTGCTGTATCCGTTCTGTCCTGTATCCGTTCTGTCCTGTATCCGTTCTGTCTGCTGTATCCGTTCTGTACTGTATCTGCTCTGTCCTGTATCCGTTCTGTCTGCTGTATCCGTTCTGTCTGCTGTATCCGTGTTTTGTCCTGTATCCGTTCTGTCTGCTGTATCCGTGCTGTACTGTATCTGCTCTGTCCTGTATCCGTTCTGTCTGCTGTATCCGTGCTGTCTGCTGTATCCGTTCTGTCCTGTATCCGTTCTGTCCTGTATCCGTTCTGTCCTGTATCCGTTCTGTCCTGTATCCGTTCTGTCCTGTATCCGTTCTGTCCTGTATCCGTTCTGTCCTGTATCCGTTCTGTCCTGTATCCGTTCTGTCCTGTATCCATTCTGTCTCCTGTATCTGTTCTGTCCTGTATCTGTTCTGTCCTGTATCTGTTCTGCCCTGTATCTGTTCTGTCCTGTATCTGTTCTGTCCTGTATCTGTTCTGTCCTGTATCTGTTCTGTCCTGTATCTGTTCTGTCCTGTATCTGGTCTGTCCTGTATCTGTTCTGTCCTGTATCTGTTCTGTCCTGTATCTGTTCTGTCCTGTATCTGTTCTGTCCTGTATCCGTTCTGTCCTGTATCTGTTCTGTCCTGTATCTGTTCTGTCCTGTATCCGTTCTGTCCTGTATCCGTTCTGTCCTGTATCCGTTCTGTCTCCTGTATCTGTTCTGTCCTGTATCTGTTCTGTCCTGTATCTGTTCTGTCCTGTATCTGTTCTATCCTGTATCTGTTCTGTCCTGTATCTGTTCTGTCCTGTATCTGTTCTGTCCTGTATCTGTTCTGTCCTGTATCTGTTCTGTCCTGTATCTGTTCTGTCCTGTATCTGTTCTGTCCTGTATCCGTTCTGTCCTGTATCTGTTCTGTCCTGTATCTGTTCTGTCCTGTATCCGTTCTGTCTCCTGTATCTGTTCTGTCCTGTATCTGTTGTGTCCTGTATCTGTTCTGTCCTGTATCTGTTCTGTCCTGTATCTGTTCTGTCCTGTATCTGTTCTGTCCTGTATCTGTTCTGTCCTGTATCTGTTCTGTCCTGTATCCGTTCTGTCCTGTATCTGTTCTGTCCTGTATCTGTTCTGTCCTGTATCCGTTCTGTCTCCTGTATCTGTTCTGTCCTGTATCTGTTGTGTCCTGTATCTGTTCTGTCCTGTATCTGTTCTGTCCTGTATCTGTTCTGTCCTGTATCTGTTCTGTCCTGTATCTGTTCTGTCCTGTATCTGTTCTGTCCTGTATCTGTTCTGTCCTGTATCTGTTCTGTCCTGTATCTGTTCTGTCCTGTATCCGTTCTGTCTCCTGTATCTGTTCTGTCCTGTATCTGTTCTGTCCTGTATCTGTTGTGTCCTGTATCTGTTCTGTCCTGTATCTGTTCTGTCCTGTATCTGTTCTGTCCTGTATCTGTTCTGTCCTGTATCTGTTCTGTCCTGTATCTGTTCTGTCCTGTATCTGTTCTGTCCTGTATCTGTTCTGTCCTGTATCTGTTCTGTCCTGTATCTGTTCTGTCCTGTATCTGTTCTGTCCTGTATCTGTTCTGTCCTGTATCTGTTCTGTCTGCTGTATCCGTTCTGTTTGCTGTATCCGTGTGAGGGCCGCAGCGATGCTGCACCGCACAACACGCCATTGCAGTGCACCGAGCTGCGCCCGACATGCGGCTCCCGCTGCGAGAACGCTGCAGCTGCAGACATTCTCTGTCGGACTCTGAACACAGAACAGCTCTCTGTTCTCTGTTCGGGGTAGGCGGCCCGCTTATTATGCAGCAGGTATAAAATATCTGCAGAGCGGTGCACCCACAGAGAATGATGGCGTTTTCACCAGGATCTGCGGGCCGACACAGACAGCAAATTCTGACTTTGATGAACGCTGACATGGATGTTGTGTGGAGGAATTCGGAACACCAGATAGGGCAAACTTGTATTTGTCTCCCATATACCTACTCTATTGCGACAGCTGAAACTAATTTGGGATTTGTATTTGACACGTAAAGTCTTTTACGATGTTATAAAGACGTAAGTGAGCAGGGCACTGCTCAAATGCATTAGTATTCAAAGTTGTCAAAAAGCATTGAAAGTCTGATGGACCACCTTCACTATCGCCATGTATATGACAAGGATATATACACCATACCACATCATGTACAAACGAAAGCCTGTAGTTAAATCGCATGTCACCATTTGAACAGAAGCCATTACATGCGTCATTATGTTGCTCTTGCCTAGATTATAGGTACAAGAGAGCATATTAAAACGCTATCGGTCACGTGATCTTAGCGGCGACCGCAGTCGACCTTAACGTCTACTCCACACGCTGTATTGCAGGCTAACTCCTCCCCTCCGAGCGTACTACACACGCTGTATTGCAGGCTACCTCCTCCCCTCCGAGCGTACTCCACACGCTGTATTGCAGGCTACCTCCTCCCCTCCGAGCGTACTACACACGCTGTATTGCAGGCTAACTCCTCCCCTCCGAGCGTACTACACACGCTGTATTGCAGGCTAACTCCTCCCCTCCGAGCGTACTACACACGCTGTAACTCCTCCCCTCCGAGCGTACTACACACGCTGTATTGCAGGCTAACTCCTCCCCTCCGAGCGTACTCCACACGCTGTATTGCAGGCTACCTCCTCCCCTCCGAGCGTACTACACACGCTGTATTGCAGGCTAACTCCTCCCCTCCGAGCGTACTCCACACGCTGTATTGCAGGCTAACTCCTCCCCTCCGAGCGTACTCCACACGCTGTATTGCAGGCTACCTCCTCCCCTCCGAGCGTACTCCACACGCTGTATTGCAGGCTACCTCCTCCCCTCCGAGCGTACTACACACGCTGTATTGCAGGCTAACTCCTCTCCGAGCGTACTCCACACGCTGTATTGCAGGCTACCTCCTCCCCTCCGAGCGTACTCCACACGCTGTATTGCAGGCTACCTCCTCCCCTCCGAGCGTACTCCACACGCTGTATTGCAGGCTACCTCATCCCCTCCGAGCGTACTCCACACGCTGTATTGCAGGCTAACTCCTCCCCTCCGAGCGTACTCCACACGCTGTATTGCAGGCTAACTCCTCCCCTCCGAGCGTACTCCACACGCTGTATTGCAGGCTAACTCCTCCTCTCCGAGCGTACTCCACACGCTGTATTGCAGGCTACCTCCTCCCCTCCGAGCGTACTACACACGCTGTATTGCAGGCTACCTCCTCCCCTCCGAGCGTATTCCACACGCTGTATTGCAGGCTAACTCCTCCCCTCCGAGCGTACTCCACACGCTGTATTCCAGGCTACCTCCTCCCATCCGAGCGTACTACACACGCTGTATTGCAGGCTCCCCTCCGAGCGTACTACATACGCTGTAACTTCTCCCCTCCGAGCGTACTACACGCGCTGTATTGCAGGCTACCTCCTCCCCTCCGAGCGTACTACACACGCTGTATTGCAGGCTACCTCCTCCCCTCCGAGCGTACTACACACGCTGTATGCAGGCTAACACCTCCCCTCCGAGCGTACTACACACGCTGTATTGCAGGCTACCTCCTCCCCTCCGAGCGTACTCCACACGCTGTATTGCAGGCTACCTCCTCCCCTCCGAGCGTACTACACACGCTGTATGCAAGCTAACTCCTCCCCCTCCGAGCGTACTCCACACGCTGTATTGCAGGCTAACTCCTCCCCTCCGAGCGTACTCCACACGCTGTATTGCAGGCTACCTCCTCCCCTCCGAGCGTACTACACACGCTGTATGCAAGCTAACTCCTCCCCCTCCGAGCGTACTCCACACGCTGTATTGCAGGCTAACTCCTCCCCTCCGAGCGTACTCCACACGCTGTATTGCAGGCTAACTCCTCCCCTCCGAGCGTACTACACACGCTGTATTGCAGGCTACCTCCTCCCCTCCGAGCGTATTCCACACGCTGTATTGCAGGCTAACTCCTCCCCTCTGGGTGTACTCCACACGCTGTATTGCAGGCTACCTCCTCCCATCCGAGCGTACTACACACGCTGTATTGCAGGCTCCCCTCCGAGCGTACTATACACGCTGTAACTCCTCCCCTTCGAGCGTACTACACACGCTGTATTGCAGGCTACCTCCTCCCCTCCGAGCGTACTACACACGCTGTATTGCAGGCTACCTCCTCCCCTCCGAGCGTACTACACACGCTGTATTGCAGGCTAACTCCTCCCCTCCGAGCGTACTCCACACGCTGTATTGCAGGCTACCTCCTCCCCTCCGAGGCGTACTACACACGCTGTATTGCAGGCTACTCCTCCCTCCGAGCGTACTACACACGCTGTATGCAGGCTAACTCCTCCCCTCCGAGCGTACTCCACACGCTGTATTGCAGGCTCACTCCTCCCCTCCGAGCGTACTCCACACGCTGTATTGCAGGCTAACTCCTCCCTCCGAGCGTACTCCACACGCTGTATGCAGGGCTAACTCCTCCCCTCCGAGCGTACTCCACACGCTGTATTGCAGGCTAACTCCTCCCCTCCGAGCGTTACTCCACACGCTGTATTGCAGGCTACCTCTCCCATCCGAGCGTACTACACACGCTGTATTGCAGGCTCCCCTCCGAGCGTACTACACACGCTGTAACTCTCCCTCCGAGCGTACTACACACGCTGTATTGCAGGCTACCTCCTCCCCTCCGAGCGTACTACACACGCTGTATTGCAGGCTACCTCCTCCCCTCCGAGCGTACTACACACGCTGTTATTGCAGGCTAACTCCTCCCCTCCGAGCGTACTCCACACGCTGTATTGCAGGCTAACTCCTCCCCTCCGAGCGTACACCACACGCTGTATTGCAGGCTAACTCCTCCCCTCCGAGCGTACTACACACGCTGTATTGCAGGCTAACTCCTGCGGCCGGGGGGGGGGGGGGGGGGGGGGGGGGGGGGGGGGGGGGGGGGGGGGGGGGGGTCCGAGCGTACTCCACACGCTGTATTGCAGGCTACTCCTCCCCTCCGAGCGTACTCCACACGCTGTATTGCAGGCTAACTCCTCCCCTCCGAGCGTACTACACACGCTGTATTGCAGCTAACTCTCCCCTCCGAGCGTACTCCACACGCTATATTGCAGGCTACCTCCTCCCCTCCGAGCGTACTACACACGCTGTATTGCAGGCTAACTCCTCCCCTCCGAGCGTACTACACACGCTGTATGCAGGCTACCTCCTCCTCTCCGAGCGCATTCCACACGCTGTATTGAAGGCTACCTCCTCCCCTCCGAGCGTACTCCACAACGCTGTATTGGCAGGCTACCTCCTCCCCTCCGAGCGTACTACACACGCTGTATGCAGGCTAACTCCTCCCCTCCAAGCGTATTCCACACGCTGTATTGCAGGCTAACTCCTCCCCTCCGAGCGTACACCACACGCTGTATTGCAGGCTAACTCCTCCCCTCCGAGCGTACTACACACGCTGTATTGCAGGCTACCTCCTCCCCTCCGAGCGTATTCCACACGCTGTATTGCAGGCTAACTCCTCCCCTCCGAGCGTACTCCACAGATGTATTGCAGGCTACCTCCTCCCCTCCGAGCGTACTACACACGCTGTATTGCAGGCTCCCCTCCGAGCGTACAACACACGCTGTAACTCCTCTCCTCCGAGCGTACTCACAACGCTGTATTGCAGGCTACCTCCTCCCCTCCGAGCGTACTACACACGCAGTATGCAGCTAACTCCTCCCCTCCGAGCGTACTACACACGCTGTATTCAGGCTAACTTCCTCTCCCTCCGAGCGTACTACAACCCACCGTGCTTTGCAGACTACCCTCACTCCCCTCCGAGCGTACTACACACGCTGTATTGCAGACTACCCTCCCTCCCCTCACGAGCCGATTACAGGCTACCTCCTCCCCTCCGAGCGTACTATACACGCTGTATGCAGGCTAACTCCTCCCCTCCGAGCGTATTCCACACGCTGTATTGCAGGCTACCTCCTCCCCTCCGAGCGTACTACACACGCTGTATTGCAGGCTACCTCCTCCCCTCCGAGCGTACTACACACGCTGTATTGCAGGCTACCTCTTCCCCTCCGAGCGTACTACACACGCTGTATTGCAGGCTAACTCCTCCCCTCCGAGCGTACTCCACACGCTGTATTGCAGGCTACCTCCTCCCCTCCGAGTGTACTCCACACGCTGTATTGCAGGCTACCTCCTCCCCTCCGAGCGTACTACACACGCTGTATGCAGGCTAACTCCTCCCCTCCGAGCGTATTCCACACGCTGTATTGCAGGCTACCTCCTCCCCTCCGAGCGTACTACACACGCTGTATTGCAGGCTACCTCCTCCCTCGGAGCGTACTACACACGCTGTATTGCACGGTAACTCCTCCCCTCCGAGCGTACTACACACGCTGTATTGCAGGCTACCTCCTCCCTCCGAGCGTACTACACACGCTGTATTGCAGGCTACCTCTGCTCCTCCGAGCGTACTACACACGCTGTATTGCAGGCTAACTCCTCCCCTCCGAGCGTACTACACACGCTGTATTGCAGGCTAACTCCTCCCCTCCGAGCGTACTACACACGCTGTATTGCAGGCTAACTCCTCCCCTCCGAGCGTACTACACAGGCTGTATTGCAGGCTACCTCCTCCCCTCGGAGCGTACTACACACGCTGTATTGCAGGCTACCTCCTCCCCTCCGAGCGTACTACACACGCTGTATTGCAGGCTACCTCCTCCCCTCGGTGCGTACTGCACACGCTGTATTGCACGCTAACTCCTCCCCTCCGAGCGTACTACACACGCTGTATTGCAGGCTACCTCCTCCTCTCCGAGCGTACTACACACGCTGTATTGCAGGCTACTTCCGCCCCTCCGAGCGTACTACACACGCTGTATTGCAGGCTAACTCCTCCCCTCCGAGCGTACTACACACGCTGTATTGCAGGCTAACTCATCCCCTCCGAGCGTACTACACACGCTGTATTGCAGGCTAACTCCTCCCCTCGGAGCGTACTACACACGTTGTATTGCAGGCTAACTCCTCCCCTCGGAGCGTACTACACACGCTGTATTGCAGGCTAACTCCTCCCCTCCGAGCGTACTACACACGCTGTATTGCAGGCTACCTCCTCCCCTCCGAGCGTACTACACACGCTGTATTGCAGGCTACCTCCTCCCCTCCGAGCGTATTCCACACGCTGTATTGCAGGCTACCTCCTCCCCTCCGAGCGTATTCCACACGCTGTATTGCAGGCTACCTCCTCCCCTCCGAGCGTACTACACACGCTGTATTGCAGGCTACCTCCTCCTCTCCGAGCGTACTACGCACGCTGTATTGCATGCTAACTCCTCCCCTCGGTGCGTACTCCACACGCTGTATTGCAGGCTACCTTCTCCCCTCCGAGCGTATTCCACACGCTGTATTGCAGGCAACCTCCTCCCCTCCGAGCGTACTCTACACGCTTTATTGCAGGCTACCTCTTCCTCTCCGAGCGTACTCCACACGCTGTATTGCAGGCTACCTCCTCCCCTCCGAGCGTACTACACACGCTGTATTGCAGGCTAACTCATCCCCTCCGAGCGTACTACACACGCTGTATTGCAGGCTAACTCCTCCCCTCGGAGCGTACTACACACGTTGTATTGCAGGCTAACTCCTCCCCTCGGAGCGTACTACACACGCTGTATTGCAGGCTAACTCCTCCCCTCCGAGCGTACTACACACGCTGTATTGCAGGCTACCTCCTCCCCTCCGAGCGTATTCCACACGCTGTATTGCAGGCTACCTCCTCCCCTCCGAGCGTACTCCACACGCTGTATTGCAGGCTAACTCCTCCTCTCCGAGCGTACTACACACGCTGTATTGCAGGCTAACTCCTCCCCTCCGAGCGTACTCCACACGCTGTATTGCAGGCTACCTTCTCCCCTCCGAGCGTATTCCACACGCTGTATTGCAGGCTACCTCCTCCCCTCCGAGCGTACTACACACGCTGTATTGCAGGCTACCTCCTCCCCTCCGAGCGTACTCCACACGCTGTATTGCAGGCTAACTCCTCCCCTCCGAGCGTACTCCACACGCTGTATTGCAGGCTACCTCCTCCCCTCCGAGCGTACTACACACGCTGTATTGCAGGCTAACTCCTCCCCTCCGAGCGTACTACACACGCTGTATTGCAGGCTAACTCCTCCCCTTCGAGTGTACTACACACGCTGTATTGCAGGCTAACTCCTCCCCTCCGAGCGTACTACACACGCTGTATTGCAGGCTACCTCCTCCCCTCCGAGCGTACTACACACGCTGTATGCAGGCTAACTCCTCCCCTCCGAGCGTACTCCACACGCTGTATTGTTGCAGACTACCTCCTCCCCTCCGAGCGTACTACACACGTTGTATGGCAGGCTAACTCCTCCCCTCCGAGCGTACTACACACGCTGTATTGCAGGCTAGCTCCTCCCCTCCGAGCGTACTCCACACGCTGTATTGCAGGCTAACTCCTCCCCTCCGAGCGTACACCACACGCTGTATTGCAGGCTAACTCCTCCCCTCCGAGCGTACTACACACGCTGTATTGCAGGCTAACTCCTCCCCTCCGAGCGTACTCCACACGCTGTATTGCAGGCTACCTCCTCCCCTCCGAGCGTACTACACACGCTGTATTGCAGGCTACCTCTTCCTCTCCGAGCGTACTCCACACGCTGTATTGCAGGCTACCTCCTCCCCTCCGAGCGTACTACACACGCTGTATTGCAGGCTAACTCCTCCCCTCCGAGCGTACTACACACGCTGTATTGCAGGCTAACTCCTCCCCTCGGAGCGTACTACACACGCTGTATTGCAGGCTAACTCCTCCCCTCGGAGCGTACTACACACGCTGTATTGCAGGCTAACTCCTCCCCTCCGAGCGTACTACACACGCTGTATTGCAGGCTACCTTCTCCCCTCCGAGCGTATTCCACACGCTGTATTGCAGGCTACCTCCTCCCCTCCGAGCGTACTACACACGCTGTATTGCAGGCTACCTCCTCCCCTCCGAGCGTACTCCACACGCTGTATTGCAGGCTAACTCCTCCCCTCCGAGCGTACTCCACACGCTGTATTGCAGGCTACCTCCTCCCCTCCGAGCGTACTACACACGCTGTATTGCAGGCTAACTCCTCCCCTCCGAGCGTACTACACACGCTGTATTGCAGGCTAACTCCTCCCCTTCGAGTGTACTACACACGCTGTATTGCAGGCTAACTCCTCCCTTCCGAGCGTATTCCACACGCTGTATTGCAGGCTACCTCCTCCCCTCCGAGCGTACTACACACGTTGTATTGCAGGCTAACTCCTCCCCTCCGAGCGTACTACACACGCTGTATTGCAGGCTACCTCCTCCCCTCGGAGCGTGTTTTCCTCCTCGGCTGTCTATCTCAAAGAATGCCGCCGCGCGTCGTGTAAAAACCCATTCCGTTCGGTTATCTACTGTCTAGTCTCAGACGATCGTCTCCGTTTGCACGACTTGCACCCTGGACACAACATAGTAAAGGCCAGCAAATTTCCCCTCTCCGTGTATGTGTTGTGCTGCCATATTTGCGGTGCGCAGCTGCGCCAGAGAGGGAGCTGCAGCTACGGAGAAGCCATATCACGACCCAGGCAGCCGTGTGCCGCCATTGGACGGGGAGGGCTGAGGCTCGATCCGTTCCCCCGATGGAGAGACGTCAGGACCGGTGACTTTCGGGCTCAGTTCAAAATCGACTTGATTACCATGTGAAAGAATAGTGGAGCAATCGTTTGCGCCTACTTCATCTGTAACAATGAATTTGCTTTAGTCATGTGCTAGGATGAAATAGGCATTCAGTTGTACGTAAGTACCCGCCTGTCCACACCACTCAAACGACCAGCTTTGCATTTTAACGGTATAAACTGCATGACTGACCTTGAGCCCAGACGAGATACATGCTAAGCAGACTTGTTGCCAGATGCACAGGATATGTCATGCCACTAATGCATAAATTCATCGATGATAGCCGCTACAGGATCGAGGCTTGAAAGTTTGCCAGCGCACCCAAGCAACATCCTCAAACTAGCAACAAACTTGTAGCGACCCGGCCCTCGGTTTTGAAATTATTGCTGGAAGAATTGCGACTTTAGACGTGAAGCTGGTCGTAACAAACTCAGCTACATTAGGCCATTTCTGAAACAGGAGAAGTGCGCTTGTAGAGCTGACGGCTGCTTAGATCTGTGCAATGGAAGTTAAAGCGCCGTTTGAGGTATTGTCTGAAAGCTGCTTAGCCACTAAGGTTTTCGCATACCAAGCAATAATTTATTCTGCGAGCCCGCTTTGAGCTTAAATCAGGATGATACACCGCATTCCATGTATATTAGCGTAATGCATAATGTAAAATCAAATCACCATGACGAATCATATTATTTTTATTTCCATATTTTACGTTCCAGACTGCTGACAGAGCCCGAAACTCCAAACAAGGTCACCTGAGACCCTTATGACCTGTCACCGTCGGAACAGCAACTCACGCCACAGTCTATAGACGCTCAATCATTGGTTGTCATTAGGGGGCATGACTGTCAGCACGTGCTTCGCAGCCCATCGCCTCCACTCACACGTAAACCGCGGCCTCGCTGTCAGTTTACCTGCGCTTTCTGGGGCAGCCAGGAAACTGGGAGGCATCACGGACGTGGGATGTCGCTTTCCGCTCCATGTAAAGCGGCGTCTTCCCTGTGTCGCCCCGGTGGCGGGCAGTGGCGACCCGCCCTGCCCAGCGGCGGCTAGTCTGGAACACCTTTCCCTCTGCTCTCCTGGACTGGGAGATCAGAGGGAAAGGTGGGACTGGGAACTGGACTGGGAACGTGTCCTCTCTCCCTGATCGGTCCCCATTTCCGATCAACGCCTGTTCCCGCGTCCAGACAGGGCGGTGTTGTGACACATTCGGCCTGCGGGCGGGAGGGGAGGGTGTCGCTGGTAGTGTCGGCATGGCGACATTTCTGGTCGGAAGGCTCTGTCCGCACGCTGCCGCCGCCACCGCTGCCGCCGCCGCCGTCGCCGCCACCGCCACCGCTGCCGCCGCCACCGCTTCCGCCGCTGCCGCTGCCGCCGCTACCACCGCCACCGCCGCCGCCGCCGCCGCCGCCATCGCCATCGCCATCGCCATCGCCACCGCCACCGCCACCGCCACCGCCACCGCCACCGCCACCGCCACCGCCGCCGCTGCCGTCGCCGCCGCCGCCATCGTCACCGTTGCCGCCGCCGCCGCTGCTACCGCCGCCTCCTGCGGCGGTCAAGGATATCCGCGTGCCGGGACCGGGACTTCCTGTTCGGTCCATCCTGGGGGTGACCTGGGAGAGGCTCTGAGCGGGGTGGGGCGGGGCGGAGGTTGGGGGGGGTCGATCGGGAGACAGCGTTATGGCTTCCTTCCGTACTCCGCCGAGCTCGGCGCGGAGCTGCGTCTTGTGAGGTGGACAGCACGCTGTTCAAGACGACCAGCGACAGACGGTGGCCTCGATGGCAGCGTTCCTACTGGACCATTCGGAGTTATTCATAGCATCGTATAACAATAAATCCATATAAGTGTAATACGAAGGCTGCACTTTTATGTAAAGTTTCCGATTGCTAAACGCTTAATGTTTATGAAAGAATTGGCACAAACAGAAAATATTTTTGTCAGAAAATTCCGAAAGCTACGATGCGGTGTAATGACTTTCAATCAATCATGTGATTGCTGTTATATTCCGTTATATAAATGGAAAGGTGTTCTTTTTAGCAATGTTTCTCAGGCATGACCTCAGTTGCCGTCATCGAAAGCAAAATATGCGTTGTTCAACTACTTGGCTTGTCTAGCGTAGCCGTAGGTAGGTGTGAAAGGATTATTTTTATCCACCTCATGTCTCATAATTGTTCAATTTTTTAGTTTGTCTTTAGTTTAGTGTTGCGGTATGGGAACTTCCCGTACCAGTTTCCGCTACGAGGAAGATCGGTTGAATGATAACATCACCAGAGACCACCATGCGTTGACTTTGTGTTTTTTTGCTGGTTATGATGTTCATTCCAATCCGTATGTGTTGTTTTTCTCTAAAAGACTGTTCGTTATTTCCTCTGCTCATTTTCACATCCTAAAATCGCTTTCCTGATTTGGTTTATCCGGTTTAAAATGGTGCTTACAATGTTACAAGACGTTATCTTATGTTTATTCACCAAGTGTGCATGGGCTGATCCAGGGGGGCCAAAGGAGTCATGACCACAAAACCGCCTGAAATCGGCGCACAATTTATACATTACCTGATATAGAAGAAAATCTTAGTAACTTTTACTAAGGAAAGCTTGTTTTTAAGCAATCAATGCATATGCAAGCGAAATCCGATGAGTTTTCAGAATTGTGTGAGACTTTTTGGGATTCCCCCCCCCCCCCAAAAAAAAAACATTTTGGATCCACCTTTGCAAGTTGGAGGGTATACGGGAATTTATAGCAGGGTATTTATAGCATCGGAAAATACCATGGTCGGAAACTAGCAAGCTCACATATTTGGCGTTTTAAAAAAAACAAAGCAGAAATGTATTTATAATTTGCGGTCTCTATTCCGCCCACATTCCTCTCCGTGCTCAATTGTGCTGACTCCCACAGAACACCTGCCTGGGAGTCGCTGCTGCCCGTGCAGGCCGAGACAATACCCTGGCACAGCAGCCGAATCACACAGCCGTCCTACGTCGTGACATGGCGTGTCACATTCCTATCGTGCAAGAGGCACG
>JAXIVJ010011087.1:5000-35000 GCA_036785665.1 Chirona hameri
ACCTGAACTTTGTGATTGTTCATTTCAATTTTAGTTGGCAGGGCACCTATTATAACTAACCTGAGAGGCAATTATATTGTTAGGCTAAGTGTTTGTTGTGGTCTGTAGATGATTCTCTTGGTTTTGACATGACCCATTGTGGTATGCAAATGTCATGTCTTTGTCCAACTTGTTTGGGCCCTGTTAGTATTTTTACCCCAGAAACTTTACCAGCTACTTTCCTTCAGAAATGCTGCATGTCCTGTTATTTATAATATACAACATGAGAGATGTTTATTTAATTTCAAATTTGATACACATTTGTGCAGGGGTGTCACCATAAAATATTGAGTGGATGACTGGCCAGGTATGCAGGGGGGGGGGGGGGGGGGGGTCAGCCATTAGCTTGGCCTGCCACTCCCAAAGGGCTAATGTTAAAATACTGACAATCTGGGGGGGGGAAGTGATCCTGGGGGTCCGGACCTTCTACCTTCTTCTAGCTGCTGATGCTATGGGCAATTACCATGCAGCTAGCAAAAGGCATGAAATGTCATCTCTTCCCTACCATGTAGATGCAAAATGTATGTTTGATAGGTGTGTTCAAGGTCCCATTTCAATACAAGTCACTTATCATTTTGAGCTTGAGCATTATACAAAATGTAACCAGGGATATTTATACTAGATGTGACTGTTAGGCTCAGCATTTGCATGCTAGTTCATTGACATTTTCCAAGCTTTTCACAGCATTTTCCTTGTAATTAAGCCATTTTATACTCAGCCAATCTGAGTAGTTTTCCATTGTCAACAGTATCTCTCATGTAACTTCCGAAGTCAGTTTGGCAAGTTTTACAAGGGTCATGTTCTTTGCGACATGAGGTTTATGAGAACGGTCTGTTGACAAATGAGCGACAGGGGGATGGTATGCTGGGGGGGGGGGGGGGGGGCGTGATGTCATGCTCCAGTGCATTTAACTAGGACTGAGTCACAATAATTGTGACACCAGAATTGTGTTGCCTTTCCAGTCGCACATGTCACCCTGTGCAGACGTCATTGTGACGTCAGCAGTAGCTCCAGAGCCTGATGCTCCATATACAGTTATCGGGGTCCTCACGTAAAAGAGCACGGGCAGGGATAAAGGAGTAATTGTTAAGTCTGTCAGTAATGCAAAATGTCAAACTGAACTGGTAGTTCCGATATTTGCATTCCTTTGATCCTCAAACTGCTTTTCTCACTTGTCAGGGGTTTCGATGAAAATTGTTTATGTCTTAATATGATTATCATCTGGCATATGTTGTCACTTAACCCTCGCCCTACGGGAACCTTTTCTCACCTTCGCCCTACGGAAGGGGGGGGGGGTCCTAAAAAGGCCCCCCTGTTAACTTCCAAACCAAGCAACATAGAGCAATGCGGTAAGAACCAGCATGTTGCCTGTCATGAGAGGAATCTAACAGTATGCGATTTTTAGATTTCAGGTCAACGGGTGACCTTCCAGGTCAAGTGAATGACCTAAGATCGACCACGTCCAAAAATAGCGATTGTACATACAGGGCGCTTAGTATAACTTCCGAACGGAGAGAGATAGAGAGACACTGTAAAAAGTAGCGTGATGCCTGTCATAAGGAAAATCCAAAGGCATACCATTTTGAGCATCTAGGTCAACTAGTGACCTTTGGGGTCAGGTCAATGACCCTTTGGGTTCTGACATGACCTTGACGAAAAGGTCATAGGTCACGATCTAAAAGTCGTATACACTTAATTTTGTTATAGGATACATATCATTTTTGTAAACTCAGCTGCTGAAAATTTCAGCAAGATGTGCCGCATGTGTAAAAAGTTATTCAAGAAAACCTCAGGGCGATCGTTTTAGGACCTCCCGTAGGGCGAGGATTAAATCATTATTATTTTAGCCATTATTGAATCATTTTATTGACTTACTTACATCCATTTTCAATGTCAGTGACAATTGACTGAAAAACGTTACCTGACCATAGTTTTCAACCGAAACTACTCTTGTTTGATTGTTTTGTCATTTCGTTGCTAAATCAATGTACATTACTTCTGTGAAGCATTTATCAGTCATCGAGATCAATATCAATAGTGAGCGTGTATATGGAGACATACACTGCCATATTTGTCTGCTGTTTCAGAACAGCGTCTAAAGTCATGTTCCAGTGTACACATTGCAAGTACAATTCTGCAGACTTGAGGTTATTTACCAAGCATTTACGATCAAGACATGAAGCAGACCCCTATTTTGTTGTGAAGTGTCCGTTTTGCACAAAGTCATGTTGTTCATCGAGGAATTGGATGCGACATGTGAAGATCCATATTGATCGAGAAACCGACGCAGCTGGTCGTTTGTCGCAAAACTGTCAGCCTTTGAACTTTGACGATCGTTCTTCGCCTGCAAGCGGCGTGCCTAGCAGCTCCGATGCTCAACCATGTGTTCCAACTGCTGCTGCTTCTCGTGTTCCCGAGAAACATACCGAATATGGGGCGGACACGGACGACTCATCCACGGCCGATTTCATTATTGGTCTACGAGCGCAAGGGGTGCCAATGAAATTTTGCACAGCCGTGGTTAAGGAAATGCAAACGTTTGGAAGAAGAGTCGCAAAAGAGTGTCAAAAAAAGGGAAACGAAAATCCTCCTGATAGCAGTAAAGCTGCTTCAGAGGAACTGCCATCGATCGCGCTCCTTGATCAAATCGATTCTCGTCACAAATTGTACAAATTTGCAAAGATGGAGCGGGGTTACGTGACTCCTCTTACCGTACCTCTCGGAGAAAACAACCTGGGCCAGAAACAAACGTACCAGTATGTTCCCATGGCATCTCAGCTTTCATTCGGGTTGAATGAGCATTCCCTCGATCGTGTTAGGTGGGAGCATGCTAGTCAGCCGGGAGAATATAGAGATATATTTGATGGCAGTGCACATCACCACCAGGGGAAAAAGCTGAGCATTATCTTGTATTTTGATGAGTTCGTGGTATCGAATCCAATTGGAAACAAAACCAGAAAATTTTCGGTAGGCGCAGTGTATTTCACCATTGCCAACATGAAGAATCGGTCACAGCTCAACGACATCCATCTCTGCATGCTGTTCCATGCGTCATATATAAGAAAATATGGATGGAATGCAATTCTAGAACCACTTCTCAAGGATATGAAGATTTTGGAAGAAGAAGGGATAGAAATAGCATTTCCGGATGCCTCTCGAGAGATGGTGAGCTGTGTGCTAGAAATGGTGGTTGGTGACAATAGTGGGATGCATGATATAGCTGGCTACTACAAAGCATTCAGAAATACCCAGCGCGTGTGCCGTTTATGCTATGCAACAACAGACGCTATTCAGACTTCGTTCCGTGCAACGGATTTCCAGCCACGCACGCAAGACAAGTATGAAACGGAAGTCGGCATAATGGAAGCGGAAGATCATCATCCAGAGACGCAGAAGATGTTTGGCCTGCATCAACGATGTGCTCTGAACGAGCTGCGTACGTTTCATTGTGTCACCGGGATGCCTCTAGATGTTAGCCATGACATTTTCGAAGACGGAGTGGCGAGGCACGCTATTGAACTGGTCTTGACTGAGTTCATGGCTTCCAAAGTGATCAAAATGGACAGGATCAATGATGTGATCAGTGCCTTTCAATTTCACAGAACGGACGGAAATAAACCTCAGCCGTGTAGCAAGAGAGGGGCGAATGTTTCAGTCAAGCAAACGTGTGCTGAAATGTGGGCACTTCTGCGCCTTTTTCCTCTGATGCTTTCGCAAATCATTTCCTTTGATAGTCTGCCTAGTGATCTGAAAGCAATGTGGGGAATCATCACATCCCTCATTTCTATCGTGCAAATTGTGATGGCGCCAAGTTTGCAGGCCTCGGATGTGAACAGGCTCGAAGTTATGGTTGAAGAGTGGCTGGCCAACTTCCATCAAACTTTTCCAAATTTCTCTATGAAGCCGAAGTTTCACTACCTTTCGCATTATGCCGACTGTGTTAGAATGCATGGACCTCCAGTAAAGTATGCTTCGATTAGGTTCGAAGCGAAACACGCCGAGCTCAAGAAGCATATGAAAAGCTCGAAAAATACCAAAAACGTATGTAAGACGATGGCAGAGGCCTATCAGCTCGCAATCTGTAAACGTGCGGTGGTATCGTCTGAGAATGGAACATGTTCGGAGAAGAGCGTCCGTCTTGACCATGTCTGTCTAGGAGACCACAGGTACTCGGCGGGCGATGTTGTACTAGAAACACATCAATCCGTCCGATATGTCAAGGTGTCACACTTCCTGCAGGAAGATGCAGGATATTCAGTCGTTGGTCACGAACTTCTGCACGTACAGCTCCATCCCCAGCTCGCTGCTCTGAGTGTCTCTGAAGGGCCACTGGTTCATCTTCACAGCGATAACCTGTCGCCGATTCGCCCCGTTGGAGTTTACAGTGTACAAGGCAAAACCTATCTGGTGCCAGTCACTATTGACCAGTTGCTACCACATCAAGAACGATGACTCCGGGACCAGCTGTAACTGCTCTTGGTGGATTGTAGGTACGAGTTGGTCATCATCTGTGAAGCTAATTTGATGTAGGTGCTGCTTTTCCAACTAATTCAGCGCGTACTGCCGCGTAACAGATATGGCTAAACATGCATTGCATGTATTTTTCATTTTCTCACATCATAAATCATAAGCTAAAGATGTTGCATGTTGCAAGTCACTGCTTCATGTTGTACGATACTCTTTCCATGTCATTGTGGCCAAATTCAGGGAGTTAGGGGGAGGGATGTCAAAAATATTTAATGTTGCCAGATGTAATAGCATGAAAAAGGGGGTGTCCAGCCTTAAAAACATGACAATGTTGACCTCATTTTCATGTTTTTAGACCCAGACACCTCCTTCATGCTATCATTTTTGATAAGACATACAATTTTGACATCCCTCAATTCCACTAAGTCTCTGAATTTGGCCACCATGTTCCATGTAAGTACTCTGCGGTACCTCTTGTCGTCAATGGACATTTTAACCCTTGCCCTACGGGGGGGGGGGGGGCTGACAGCCCCCCTGATGCTTTTCTTGAATAACTTTTTACACATGCGGCGCATCTTGCTGAAACTTTCAGTAGATGAGTTTACAACAATTATACGTATCCGGTGAAAATTTCATTGAAATTGGTTAAGTAGTTTGGGAGATAATGATGTTTTGATGACGTCATGTGGGTAGAAAAACGATAAATGTTTGAAAACTCGTAGAAAACAGAGTTTTGAAGCAAATTGCAAACGCAATTCAGCAAAGATAGAAAATGTCATTCTCTTTAAAACGGGAATCTCGAATTTCCGAAATTTTGGGTTTTTGACCCCTAAATTAAAAAATAAAATGTTTTTTTTTAATCATCACAAAATCAAAATTTTCAAAGATGTTAAAAAAGCCGAAATATATGTGAGAACTAAGTATGGACAATACCCAAACCAAATTTGAAAGCAATATCTCTATTTTTGACTGAGTGATGGCTCACTAAGTGTAAGAAACTCATGACGTCATTTTTGTAATAACTTTTTTGGACCTTTTTTGACAAGATACGAGCAAATAATTACCTTTTCTGTATTTCTGAGACAAAACTGGTCTAGGAACATGCCTTTTTATTTACATTTATCAATTTCTAATTTTAAGGTTTTCTGACAGCAAAATCGCTGTTCTGGACGTGGTCGATCCGAGGTCATTCACTTGACCTGGAAGGTCACCCGTTGACCTGAAACCTAAAAATCGCATACTGTTAGATTCCTCTCATGACAGGCAACATGCTGGTTCTTACCGCATTGCTCTAAGTTGCTTGGTTTGGAAGTTAACAGGGGGCCTGTCAGCCCCCCCCCCCCCCCCCGTAGGGCGAAGGTGAAAAAAGCTCCCGTAGGGCGAGGGTTAAGGGACTGTGCAGCGCATGCCAGTAAAGACCCACCTGTCTGTAATTTTGGCTGGCATTTGATTTGCTGATGGGCAGTCTGCAGGCCAGGATGGTTGTAAGCATTTAAACATTTATATACGCGTCTATACGCGATACTTGCTTCCTGTGCCAGGGAATGGGGTTCAGATCCACCGGCGGGGCCACTTAAGAAGTCTACCTGGTCCCCATATCCCTCGAAACAGGGTGAGAGTGCCTAGTGAAGAGTTAGTGCCTTGGTCCCAAGATGCTTGGGCCACAAACCAAACCAAAATGCTACTAACACCAAAGTAGGAACAAAGTAAGTCATTCAGTTTCAGCTTCTCAGCATGGGTGCTGCATTGCTTTTTTGTCGTTTTGGTATACATCATTTTAGAATGAACTTATTTCATTCGAGCTTCTTCCACCACTCATCCAAAGTATCGACACCCGCCCTTAAATATTCGCGCATTTGTTAATCGTTAGTCACCTCGCTAGATACAATATTAAAACTGGAACCTCTGGTACACTGCCGACGCGGAATTATTACAATATCAATAATTGTTTAATAAGGGGGCGCAGGTAACGAATGTTTTTTCCATGTTTACCAGTGAATTCAATATTTGTAAGAAGATGGATAACACATGTTATGTAAACAGACTGAAGAAGTATCCAAAATATACTTTCGGCTATGAGTCTGCTTCAGTGAACTCAGACAGAGTATATACCTGACTAAATCTTCCGAAATGTCTCACTTTGCGATAACAATCGTCTACTTTTCTTGTTCTAATTTCAGGTATAGATGGCGTATGTTTGTCTCTTCAACTCTTCAAAAAAGAAGGTGGTTGGCGGAACCGTCGCCGATATCCGAGAAAGTATACGGAAACGGTTTCCCGACCTACAGAACGTCCAGTTCTCCATGGCATACTTCGATAAAGAAGTCAATGAGTTCCTGGATTTCGACGACGAGATGTTGCCCCCCCCCCCGTGGAGCGACGCTCCGAATAGCCTACGACGTGTTTGCCTCAGATACTGATCAAGTGAAGGTGGACAGCGACGCGACTCAATTCGAAGTGGCCGCTGTGGCCGAGTCGGCAACTTCCACTGGGTAAGAGCAGAGTTTTGCAAACGCATAGCTTTGCTACAGGACATCTCTTTGCCTAAATAATGTTTTTGTTGCATGCTGATGAATCAAAGGAGGGCATCATTGGGGTTACTGGTGCTTATGTTTGGTAGCCTGGTACTGGTAGCCACTGTCCAATATTATCGTGTTGTGCAGAATGATGCCACTGGGAACAACATGGTGAGGTGACAAGGTGGTGTCACCTCACCTCTGGAAATAGTTCGATTGCAACTGGAAACCTGAAAATGGTTTGATTGCGATTCGTAACATAAAATATAGTGTCGATCTATTATTGCAGTAATTATGCATCAAGGATATCAGAACTGAGCTGGAATGTTTCTCGCTTTGTTCAGTCGACCTTTACCTTCATCGACCTTTACCTCATTGCTCTCACATGGAGGAAATGAAACTGACTCACCAGAGCTTGTCAAAGGAATACATTTAACGCGCGAAGCTATGCAATATACTGACATTAGTATCATCATCATCATCATCATCACCCTCGTCATCACCAGCAGCAGCAGCACTTGGTTCGATATTATATGCATGCTCTTTGTTTTCAGACCGTCCACTGTTGACCATGATGACGTCATGTTCCTCGCGGAGTCCCAGGACATTGGAGAAATCGAAGGCACGGCCCAGTCGTAGTAAGTATCGATTCATACTAGAGATGGTATTTTGGGGTATCGATGTATGGACGCCGATACTTTTTGGTATCGGCCGGTACTTTTGTCAATACCAAACGGGCTTGGGCCGATACTTCGCGGATACCTACCTTAAGCCAGACTCGCAATCGTCATAAAAAAAACACTTGGCATGCATACAACGTGCTTAACGAGTCAACATTTTGAATAAGAGATGCTAAGAATATATAGCGGTGCATTGCTTTTCGTGCTGCCTGGGTGATTGCTAGTACGGTGCTTGAGTTGGGAAGTATCTACAAAATGCTTACAATGAAGTTGGAAACCAGTTTTTTTTTAATCTTAACTGTTTGACTGTGTAGGTTTATATATCGCTAATCCCGTACTGCTGCCGATACCAATTTTGCTTTCTGCCTTGCCCGTCTTTCTGCCGGTGACGAATTGCGCGATCGGATGGTGGGGTCAGGGCCCACGCAACACGCTTAGCGTGTGTCCTGGCCTCGAAAATCCATCCCAACAAAAAAAAAATCGGAATAAATTTATACAAAAATGCTGGCCGTTTTGTATAATGAAAACCAAAACTGTTTAAGTCGATTCATTGTCTGCATCACCATGGGGTTAGCACAAAAACATTGTCGAAAAGAACGTCCGACATGACAATTGTATCCCCCCCCCCCCCCACACACACACATTCTGTCGCCGCACTTATACTCCGAGCTCCGTCAGTTACACTCCATTCTATCCGTGTGCAGTTCCGGAAATCCTGCCGAACCCGGCTCAGCCTCATCCCCCTCCGATGCTGCGGCAGCCCCGATGGGAGGCAACACTGGGTAAGTTACATGGCTATGCTTTAATACGTATAACAAGCGAGCATCAGAGACAGGACAGGCGCTATCTCATCTGGTCTATGATTCCTCGACGGTGGTCGACTGAGCCGGGTCCTTTGCTTCATCATTGTTTAATGGTTGTGTCCATCAACTGTAGAATGTGAGCACGCAAGACATTGGTAAGCAAATCGCAAGGAATGATACGAATGTGAAATAAAACAACATTTTTTACACGACGAGTGCGCCAATCCGTGGCACGCGCGCGTCTTATCTTATTGGCCAACGATGCATAGTGTTTTGTGTTTATCAATATATCATAGTTTGTTAACTTATTTAAATGAAGGCTGAAGAAGAACACAGCAGTGTTCAACAGCTTCCATCATAAACGATTTTATCTGGTGTTGAAGATATATCGTAAAGTGTTATTTAAATGTAATATGCAGTACCAAATGTGTTCGTTTTGTGCTTGTGATAAGCGTTACATAATTTCACAGTCACAGATTATGAACGTTCCGACATTTCACTTCACTTCAGCTTCGCTCAAGTCAGTTTGTCGTTTCGGCCAAGCCAGGAGACGAATGGATTGCATAGCTTCATGCATTGCGGCCGTTGTAAAATCCCAGTAATATTTGTCGAGGACGTTTTTTGGTTTAGTGTGCATTTAAATTTACCAAATGGTTATGCCATTTCGTTCTGCAGGTCTGGTGGTGGCTCTGCTGCGGGTGTGGTCCAGACTGATGTGTCTGGTGTGATGAGCCCGGAAGATGCACCGTCACAGAAGAAATCTGCGTAAGTTGTTTGGGGCTCTGCCAAATTATGCCTCCTATCCACCGTATGCCATGTTGAAAACTGGTCTGTGATTTGTGTCACTAGGCCACCAAACATATGTCTGGTCGGCTTGCAAATATTGTATATAGGAATCCAAAAACATGATTGCTTGAAATCCGCGTGAACCAAAAGTTGTATGCAGTAAGGAGGTGCAAAATGCCTTCGGAGCAAGATTGTGGAAACGGATAAAATTGCTCGATACTTAGGAACAAGTCATGGGCATTGGGCAGTCTTAGTAAGATTGAAAGAGACTCGCTGCTCTAACTCAGGCCGATGCAGTCACTATTGTTGTGTTGCCCTTCCCCCTTTGCGTCTCCACCTCATCACCTCCCTAGCTGCTTCCACGTTTCCGCAATAACAGACACAGTTACGCAATAAAAGATTAATTATCAAGTAACGCTTCGAATACTCCGATTGAATGCTACCAGACAAGGGAGAATGCGGGAACGTCACCTTGGCTTGAAGGATCAGAACTTGTCCCTGCCTATAAAAGGGAAATTGTTGTGGGTTGATTCATATTTCCTGTCGCTGTTGGCAGCAAACGTAGTAGGGATTTTCGATTTTACATTGTTTTGTCAGCTTTTTCTGATTTGTGTTCACTTGTTTGCGATTATTGGTGATTTTATCTTAAAGTCTAGCCACCTTCCCCCTCCCCCCCCCCAAAAAAAAAAACGTAGCGAGCTCTAATTTACCCTGGGCTGTGATTTTGCCACCCGTAAATCATGCAACTACTCGTTGATCGACAACCCAACAATGATCACTATTAATAGACCTACTGACTGTATTAATTTTTACTCAAAATATGTTGTCATGGTCTTTGTGACGAACTGACAATGCCTTTTGCCACGAAAATGCCATGGCGTTGGCCAATATAGCACGTTACATGTATCCCATGATATGTGCACAGTTGACAAATAATCCCACAATCATGTGAAGAGTACATCATGTGCTCTACAGCGTCAATCTGGAGTTCCTGTCCTTCAATACTCGGAAGCTGGTCACAGGTGGCAAGAAGCTGGACTACAGCAACCTGACGGAGTTGTTTCAGGCGGTGTATGACACGCATCTCTGCTTGAACACCGAGCGCAAGAGGTACGCACTAGGTCCGCCGCACAGCCCCGCCACACAGGCGCACGGTCACCGCCCGAGGCCCCTGTGGGTTGGGCGAGGGCGCAACCCGGTGCAGAGTCAGCCAAATATCGTTTTGCTGACGTTGTGAGACCCAGGGCGAGGGAAGATACATGAGATAGACCAACTGTACTTAACCCGAAAGGAGGCTGTCATTTTGAATGGCAAATTGTGAAGTGCATTCGTCCAATAGTTTTTCCACAGCAGAAATATTGTCCATGCATGTTGGATTGAAAAGTGAATTCGTCCAATAGTTTTTCCACAGCAGAAATGTTTTCCAAATTCCATACATGTTTGAATGCAGCATATTCCCGCCAAAAGCACCCGTATCTACTGTTCATATCGGCTGTACATAGACGTATGCACGATCTAGAGCCCTTCATGGGACACATTTTCAGCCCCCATCCCGTTCCAGCCCATTTAGCCAGACCCAAACCTGTTCCAATCCGAATTCATAATTGATGGGGCTCCCATTCCCACCCGTTTCAGCATATTTCACTTTTTGTGGTGCTAAAAAAAATATATGGTCTGTCCCAAACCCGTTCCAACCTGTTACATTTCCAAAAATGGCCCATTCCCACCCATTTCCATCCCGTTCCATGGGTTCCATGGGGATTCCCATTCCATGAAGGGCTCTAAATTGATCATATTATAGTGATGTGTTGTCGGTCCCTGGAACTGTCAGTCATTACAATTAAGTCATTTTCCCCACAATGTTTTACAAATGTAAACATATGAACAGGTCGGAGTTTAAGGACACGACGTTAACATATTTAGATGCCAAGGTCTAGGAATCTGAAGGCGATTTTGTCATGCTTTAACGCTACAGGCTACAGGAACTTTGGAAGGAAAGCATGGAAAGACAGTAAAATTGATTCGTCGCCGTGCCGGCGTGGAGCTTTCATAGTAGCATAGCCGAACTCTATTCTCATAATGCAACACAATGTTCAAACCTTATCCAGCATACGTGTGCAGATTAAGCCTATTTGTCCGCTGGATCTCCGATTGAATAGCCGCACGGCCAGCAGTGACAGATGACGGCTACCGTTGATGCCGCTCATAGATGGCTGTCTCCTAACATTGCCGCTCATAGATGGCTGTCTCCTAACATTGCGTCAATCACGTTTACAGCTACCCAGTGAGTTACAAACAGCTCGCGATCGACTTGCTGGCTGAACTGCCCTCCTTGAAGGACAGCCTTGACGTGGACGAAAGCAAAGCGCTGGTAAGTTTCGCAGAACAAAATAGGCACCTGCATATTCAAGTTGTAAAAGGTCTTGATCACGGAATCGGTGTTTCGTCTTATATCAGTTTCTTTTCTCGGGTGGTGTCTTGGCGGGGCCCATCGTGTACAAAGCTATATGATAAACAGTAATACCGGGCCTGGACTCAGTTTGCTACTAAAAAAAAGCGTCCAGTGTTGCCTTACTACATATCTCAGGCTGATGCTGCTGTAACTGACAAAACGCGATTTTTCATCTCCACTGTCACTGAGCTGGGTTGTAATTGCTCTGTGCTAAAGCCATACTTTGTAGCATGAATGCCGCCAAATTTGACACAGCTATTGAGGCATCAATTACCCAAATTGCGTAAAAACCTTGACCCCAGGTCATCTCAAGTCACGTCAAGTGACCTTACCTCCAAAAATGTTTGTGGTCGTGCCAAAGCCACAGTGTTTGTCCGAGAGATTTGAAACTTGCCGGATTTCATAAGGTCATAAGCACCTACAATTCGTTTATTTCGGTTTTTATCGGTGACCTAAGGTCAGGTCAATTTCGTGACCTCCCCATTATAAGTCAATGGAAAAATATACAAATGTTTCCCTTTTCAATGAATATGCATTAGATCAGGTCAATTATTTCACAATCATGTTACTTTAGCTCATTCTTGATGACCCAGGTGCAATTGTTGCTCAGTGACCTCTGCATGGTCACCTGAGGTCATCTGGGGTCATCTGAGGTCAACAGCACTTTTTTGCCAATAACTCTTGTTATAATTGTGGTAGAGACGTGCGAATTGCACCAATGTGTTTCTTTCGTCCAGACGCATCGCCCCATATGCAACATGACCTACCTGGGTCACCAAATGACCTTGACCTGAGGTCAAATTTTGAAGTTGACGTAACCAGGTCACCATTAATTAATATGTGGCGAATCGTCTTGACGAGACAAACACGATGGTGCTAAAATTATTGCTCAATGTTTAACTGATAAGTTATTCACTAAAAAAACTTTTTGGAAGAAAGTGTTTTCTTGACCTTTGATGACCTCTGGAGCCTAAACTATTGACCTGAGCTAAAATTTGAGGACACCAACGGCGATTGCATTTTTCAAGAACTTTCTATTGGTTTTCTCGTTTGTTCCTAGCAATCAGTTTCCGAGATATTTGCGCGTTTCTGGAACAATGTCCTAAAACGGGAAAATTTGACCTTTGATGACCTCTGGTGACCTCAATATTGACCTGAGGCAAAACATGTCTGAAATTAATTCGAATGTCCTCTCCGTCGAGAGCTTTCGAACGTTTTTCCGCGTCTTTCTAGCCATTTTAGTTTTCGAGTTAGTGGTGGGGTCATTTTGACCCACCCCACCAGGGCGAAGGTGGCTCAGAGTCCCATCGGGGCGCGGGTTAAGAAAGTCGTACGTGGCCCTTTATTGTAAGCTAAGTTCATTCAGGGTAAAGGTTCAATCGCTGGTCATGTCAAAGTACCGGATATTCGTGTTATTAGTGGTGTATTGGTGTTTGATTGCGTCGGTATCGTCCCGTACTCCGTTCCCGTACTCCGTTCCCGTACTCTGTTTCCGTACTCTGTTCCCTTGCTCCTATTCCGTTTTCCGTTCCTGTATCCCATGTTCCATCAGTGCCATGTATCAATCAGTTCAGTATTCCTGTTTTGTCTCCCTGTAATTTCCCGCTGATCGTCGGATGCGCACTGCACGTTATACTGATGCGTTCTTTTGATGGCAAACACGTTTTTCGGGCCTTCGATGCCAGATCTCCTTATTTGAAACGTTGTAGGGCCTTGCTTGAATCGCTAATAAATTTCATTGAACAATTTCAGCGGTGAACACGTGAAACTGACAGCAGCGGTAGCAAGTTGCCAAAAGCCAGCATGCATCCCTCATCAGTGTCGCAACTCGCAGGCGTTGCACACGCTTCAAACTCGGGCCAAATAAAAGTTCGCATAGGTCTGATTCTGTGTGAAACCTTCGCTATCGCAGCTCTGACCGTTCCAACTATCGATTATAACTGTTTCATCTGAAGATGGTAATTTTCGAGATTGGAGTGCCTCTGTGAAACCCCTCGTGAAGCCACGTCTAGAAAAGGCATCTTAATCGGCCAGGGTTAGTTACCGCCTATGCTATGCATCCTTGCGAGAATTCAATCTAGGGTGCGATCGGCAACACGACGAATTCGCCGTAATCACGACGAATTCGTCGGCGATTCGTCGGCCACCGAATATTCGCTCAGTTTGTGTTCGGCAACACGACGAATCTGCAAACGAGTGAATTCGCCCGACGAATTCGCTCTGTCGGAGCGCGAATTTCCAAACCAGTCGTCGGGAGGGCTAATTTATTTTGCAGTGTGCCATAATGCCATCTGCAGTATTGCTGTATTGACTGCAGTATTGCCGTATTGACTGCAGTATTGCTGAGTACTGACAAAGTTAAAAGTACCATGACTTCTGATAACAAGTAAAATAACCACACAAACCAAGGCCCTATAACTACACCAACCATGACACGGCGCAGCAGTGACAAAACCGGCGGATAATTATTGTTGTTCCAGAACGCACGAGACAGCGAATTCGTCGGAGAGCGAATTCGTTGGATTCGTCGGAGAGCGAATTGGTCGTGTTGCCGATCGCACCCCCTATTTAAATGTCTGTTGCTAACTTTGACTTGCCGCTTTTCGTAGGAACTTATCACCGCCAAGCTACGCAACAAGTTCCGAAATCAGCGCAAACGCTCAGCCAGCCCCTCCGTGGACAGCGAGCGCTCAGCTCTACGCAAAAAGAAGGCCGCGAAGAAGCGTTTTCGAGTCGAAGGCGTGCCTAACTACTCGCCTGAGCTGGTGGTGACCGGGCTGGAGCTGGAAAAGCGACTGATCCGGCTGCATGCCGGTCAGGGTACGGAGGAAGACCTCGCCGAAACGCTGCCCAACAGACGGCAAGAGGTGATCGAAGGCGGTCGGAGCATCCTTCGGCTCAAGAAACAGTTTCCGTTTCTGTTCAACGAACAGGGGGTAAGATGATGGTTAAATTAAAGCGAACTCTGGTTTTACACTGATCCATTTTTCTTAATATGCTGGATCCCTTCCTGGGGACACCATGGTTATTATTTTATTTTAGATCCAGTTAGATTCCCTTTTACAGTGTTATGAAATCGGCAATTGTTGTAAGTATTTGTTGAGGATTGACAGGCTTGATTCTCACCGAAGCGGGCCAGCGATACAATAGAAGACCTTCCGTGTATCTAGCAGTTCGTGGTATAAGCAAGGAGGAATTACCTACCAACCAACAATTCACCTGTTTCATCATCAAATTATCCGCCAATGTCATGTTTGCGCTGGCGATGTGTACCATGGGCGTAATTATTTTTCGCTATCCCGTTCTCCAAAGTGTCTTTTGTTTTGCATTATTGATCGCAATATGTTTTGTTGTAAAATCTCATCAGCGTTTATCATGCACTAGTTCTCGACCATTGCACGCCCGTGCGTATGCTACATACATTTATATTTGTTCATCCATTTTGTTGACAGATATGGAAGGAGATGACACTGATGATGGACGACGAGGGATTCGGGGCAAAGTGTGCCGCAGCAATGGACACCTGGATGGAGAAGCTGATGAGCCTTGGATACGCCAACGGTGAGCAACAATTTATTGAAAGCACAAAACGTTGGCCATTAACCCTATTAGTGGCAGGCTCCTGGCTACCCCTATTAGTGGCGGGGGGGCGGATTCCGCCCCCCCCCCCCCGGAGATCTCGAGATCTACTTGTCCGATTTTCACAAATCAAACGGCGTTTGATTCCCCTCAATACGATCTACATTTCTAAAAATAACATCCGAATTTTTTGATAGGGTGGGGGTGGGGGGGGCAACAGGGGGGCAAAAACTACAAATATAACAGGTATTTGTGATCCAACACAGCTGTCATGTTTATCAACCGATTTCAACGCAACTAATGGGGATCGATAGAGGTTGAATTGGGGATTGATATATGATGGTGACTTTTGAAAACTCAAAAATCATAGGCGTTTTCAGGGCAATAAATTTGGGGGTAAAATAAATGCCTTATACAACAGTTTTTTCTTCTTCTTTTTTCGATAAATGAAATGGTGCGCTATCGTGACATCGGACAAAACAGTTATAAAGCATATTTGCATCCATAGGCGGTGCCAGGTTAGCGAAAAAGGAAGGCAAAATATATAAAAAATAACTTCCTGTAAACCTCCCATTTTCAAGTCCCTGAAACCGCCTCTGCCGTGCAATATGTATTATAGTTCACTAAAATCAACTAATTTGCACTTGTTTCAATCACCGTAAACCTATGTAACTCCTTTATACTTCAGGCAGTTAGGAAGAAGCCGTGAAGATCACATCTCCGTATTATCGCCAAATGTCACAGAAAAAAATCCTCCAAAAACTGGGCGCTAGAACCGCCTCTGTTAAGGTTAGGAACTCAAAATTTTGACTCCATATGCGGAATTCAATTCTAAGAAAAGTCCCAAAATTTAATGGGTCTGATCCTAGCCGTTCGGGAGATATCTGCGAAAAACCTGAGGGGTGGGCAGAATCTGCCCCCCCCCCATGCCACTAATAGGGTTAACCCGCGCCCCGCTTGGGTATTCAGTAGCCCTTCATGGGACACATTTTCAGCCCCCATCCCGTTCCAGCCCATTCAGCCAGACCCCAACCCGTTCCAATCCAAATCCAATTCCGAATTCATAATTGATGGGGCTCCCATTCCCACCCGTTTCAGCATATTTCACTCGTTGTGGTGCTAAAAAATGATATGGTCTGTCCCAAACCCGTTCGAACCCGTTACATTTCCAAAAATGGCCCCATTCCCACCCATTTCTATCCCGTTCCATGGGTTCCATGGGGATTCCCATTCCATGAAGGGCTCTAGTATTCAGGCTGGGGGGGGGGGCAGATTCTGCTCCCTCGTTATCTTCTGAACCAATAACTGCAGCGCGACGCGCAAGGCGGCAATCGAAAGCTCTCAATGAGTCGCATCTAAAGCATACGCGAAATGTTCAAAATAAGGTCATGTCACGGTCAGGTCAAAGGTCAAAATTGAGATATTTGAGTTTTTGGGCCATACTTTCCATCCAAAGCCTTAGATTGAGACTATTATCGCACAAAGTGCTCTCAAATGTATAATGCATCTCCCGCATAAGCAAATGTGAAATTGTAAACAAAGGTCAAGGATCAAGGATCAGGTCACAAAAGGTCACTATCACACAAAAGGTGATTGGCAAGAGGTCTACGAAAGTCATGCGACACATGTTTTATGTGTTATTTTACACGTAAAATTCGATAGTAGCAGCCATTTTCACAACCTGACAGTACATATGGAACGGCAAACAGATGCAGCTGATAGTTCGTCGCGAAGCTGTCAGCCTTTGAATCCGGCTGAAGGCGATGTGCCGATGCCCTGCAGCAGCTCTGACATTCCACAAGGCATTCCATGTCAAATCGATAAAAAACAGACCATTTTTTACCTCACCTCCTTCGATTTTTTTTTTAAACTGTGTGTAGACATGTTGCACTATGTGTTAAGTCATCGCATGAACTTTTTCTCCTTCTAAATTTTGACCTTAGGTCACTGAGCTAGAGGTCATTGAACTTTGACCTGACCCCATTACATTCCAAAGTTCAAGAGCCTATAACTTTGCAAGTTTGTGTCCCAGTTTCAAGAAACAAAATGCATGCAATTGGCAATGGGCCCAACTTTATTTTGAACATAAACCAATCAATGACCTTTGACCTGATTTGACATTGAACTGAAATCTTAACATTTGAATAGCACAAATCACGCCACATCCGATTTTGCTCATTCTTACCTAAAACATTGTCCAACATGTCCTCTACAAACTGGGAAAAAAATTGGTGTGGGCCATTCATAAGTTTAGAAGAAAACGATACTGAAAATCTGCGAAAATCGGCGTTTAGTAATTTACATTATGTTTTAAAAATATGCAGTATGGGTCTCATCTGAAAGGCCTTAGGCTAACCAATCCATTCATAATGTTTTCGATTATATGGGATGTCAAATAGGCCATGTGTGACCTTGGCACGTGACCTGACAACCTGGAGCGTTGGCTTCTCATAATACAATACAGTATAGCCAATATGGGTATCGTTTGAAAGCTCAGCAGCTAACCAATGCATTCGTGATGTTTTCAAGCATGTGGATGTCACACAGGTCACGAGTGACCTTGATACGTGACCTGACTTGACCTGGAAAACTGCCTTGTCATAAAACGTTACAACATAGCCAATATCGGTATCGTTTGAAAGTCCAGCGGCTAACCAATGTATTCGTGGTGTTTTCAAACACATGGGATGTCACATGCGACCTGTATGACATCATACAGGTCACATGTGACCTGTATGTGACACGTACCTGTATACACAGGGAGCTAGAATTGGTTTTGTGTTAGGGTGCGGAGTGGAAAATTCTACCTAAAAAAGACCTTAAAGAGTGGAAAACTCAACGAAAGAAGACCACATTTCACACAATTTTCAGCAGAAAACCTGTATTGAAGAGAAAAATTCAAAAAGTTGTGGCTGAGTAAGTTATACTCAACTTTTCCTTTTTCTTTCTTGAACTTAATAGCCTGTGGAAGGAAACTGAGCGGCAAGTAAGCATTAGTATATAGTGGTTGGCTTTGTTTGGTGGAACTTTCACTTAGAAGTGGAATATTATCGTAAAAGTAAGGGAAAGAGAGTAGATAATTATTCAGGATTAGGTGCCATTCTCCACCAAAATTGATAAATTCTAGGATGCTGTGTATACACATACACATACAGATCACATGTGACCTGTATGATATCCCAAATGCTTGAAAACATCATTGGTTTGTCAATGGGCTTTCAAATGATACCCATATTGGCTATGTTTTAACGTCTTATGACAAGCCAGTTTCCAGCTCAAGTCAGGGCACGTATCAAGGTCACTCGCGACTTGTGTGACATCCCACATGCTTGAAAACATCACGAATGCATTAGTTAGCTGCTGAGCTTTCAAACGATACCCATATTGGCTATGCTGTAACGTATTATGAGAAGCCAATGCTCCAGGTCAAGTCAGGTCACGTGTCAAGGTCACACATGACCTATTTGACATCCCATATAATCGAAAACATTATGAATGGATTGGTTAGCCTACGGCCTTTCAGATGAGACCCATATCGGCATATTTGTATATTAAAAACAATGGAAATCAATACTCTAGGGTCAGATCAGGTCACGTGACAGCGCCGATTTTATGCACCATTTTCTTCTTAACTTATGAATGGCCCACGCGAATTTTTTACCAGTTTGTAGAGGACATGTTGGGCAATGTTATATGTAAGAATCAGCCAAATCGGAGGTGGCGTGATTTTTTCGATTCAAATTTTAATATTTTGCAAATCGGAGAGAATGCTGTATTTTGGTGATCGATTTGACGTGGAATCCCCCAATACTGTTTCACCTTTGAAATGGCCGTTTTGCTTAACATCGACATTGGTGGGACGGAGAAAGCGTATATTTACTAATATGCCTTTCCAGAATTAACGATCAGACGTGTCATATTGTTACTGACGCAAAACACGTTGGTGTTAGTAAGTTATGTATTGATGCCATTACCACGGTATCTTTTGTCAGGTGACGAAGCGACTCTGGGCCTGCTTCGGCTGCTGAGGAGCGACGGTCTCCTCGAGGAGGGTAACTCCATAGCACCGCACATCCGAAAACTTGACATCGGATACGAGATCGTTATCGAAAATCATCGGGTAGCTGATACTGCTACCCTCTCTGACGCCCTCCTGCTCTTGGGACTATGCATGTTTGTCTTCAACGTCAAAGTTCGACCGGCCCAAACAAATATGATGTGGTTCATGTCAACAGTTTTCGGAGTCCCCCCCGAGGTGAAGCCGGACCCTGAGTGCCTGGAAAATATGAGCTTTTAGGTATACCTAAAAGCTTTTAGGTATACGTAAAAGCTCACATTTTACTATAGTGTCTATAGTACTATAGTGTCATGATCGCCACTCGACGGCGAGAGGATGTTTTTTTTTCTGTCATGGTCGACACTCGACAGCGAGAGGATGTTTTGTTTTTGTTTGTTTCTTTCTTTCGTTCTGTCATGGTAGACAATTTCGATGTTAAAAATATTCAGGACGATGTCAACAGGTCGATGTTAAAAATATACTTCCAGATGGACTTACTGCGTTTTATGTCCATTCTGCGTTATCAGTTTTCAGAGATCATGGGGTGGAGTGACCTCGAAGTTGAAACACCCTCAAATCTTTCCATCTCCAGTTCACAGAGATCATACACGGTACCATTATTAGCATCGCCATCGTCATCGTTGTCATTATTGTCAAGACATGGTTGTCAGATATGTAGCACTGCCGCGGTAACCATTGCTACAGGACTAGTAAGGGGTTGGTAACGTTGACTAGGGTGGGTGGGTGGTAAGTGGGTAATAAAGGTTACCAGGTAGTAAGTGTCATGGTACCAGGTAGTAAGTGCCATGGTAACCGGTGCTGCAGGGCTGGTAGGGGGATGGTAACAATGACAAGGGTGGGTAGTAAGAGGGTGATAAGGGTTACCAGGTAAGGTGGTACTGCCCTGGTAACTGTGTAGCAGGGTTGGTAAGAGGTTGGTTAAGCTTACTAGGGTTGGTGGTATGACCGTGGTAAGTGTTACTAGGTAGGGTGGTACAAGTATGGTACTCTGTTAGTAATGTTAACTAGCTTACTATGGTAAGACCCTAATATCATGGGTGGTACGAGTTACCAACCCCCCCTAGTTACGCTTTACCACCCCCGTGGTAAAAATTGACACTAAGGGGTTACCAGGGTAAATTTCTCTCAGTGTACCTCGGGCAGTCGTATTTCAATTAGTTGGTAAGTACTGACATTTGACAATGATTGACGGAATGGGTCCGAATTCTTTCGATGTGGACTTAAAGGAAATAGCTCACCTTCAACATTAGTTTTAAACTGAGATAGCAGTTTTGTAGCCCGTGTTGGGAAACCCCTATCTGCAAGTTTTCTTGACTGAAAAGACTCCAGCCGAATATATTTGAGTTTTGGCGAAAGAATGCGGTGCTGGCGAAAGAATGTTGTACTGGTTCTAGCCCGGGCAGAGGCTATACCATCAGCCAATCAGCTTGCAGCTGGTGATAGCAAGCGAATCGCCGGCCGCCGGCTGGCACATCTCCAATGCGAGTATATCTTTACGCGACTACTTTCGAATCTGATTGGCTGAACCATTTTTTACATTCGCGTGACGTCATGACTCTGACTCAGAGAGTATGCATATAGTTTTGATAAACAATAAAAAATGTACGGCCTTCTGTCCTGAATCGGCGCGATATAAGGCCATTTTTGACAATATAAAAATACATTGTATTAAGAAATATAATCAAATCGTGTTGGGTAAAAAAATTCCAAGGTGAACTATTTCCTTTAAGAGGATTCGATGAACACACTTTGGGTCAGCTCGAACAGATCGAACAAGAGGCGGATACAGTCATCCCAGGCGCGTGTTCCGATCAATATGCCACGACCATCTGAAGCTGATGGCTGATGCCGTTCAATCGAGATTGATTGGCTAAGCGTCTCAAAGCCTCCTTACAAATTACTTAAGAAAAACGAAGACCATTCGTACAATCCAATCGACACAACGAAAGCTGGTGATGGCAAGGATATGGCGAGGCCGGCTGCAATATACCTATCCCTATGACCATTCTCGGGACGGAGAACTATCACAAGTAAATAATGAAGCAGCATACTTATTAAGAGCAATAGAAAAGCTACAGAAAACTTGTCATCGCAAGCGATTAGGTCATCTTATTCTTAACCGTGATTCATAACATTACTCGTGAGTCCTATACTTCATAAATGATGTCAAGAGCCAAAGAAGCATCAGCAGTAAATGATAAAAATATTGCTAGTTTTCACGTCAAATCACTGTCTACCAATGTCCCATAGACCATTGTCACCAATGTCAAATACTATAAAAGTTACAGATTCCATGGACGATAGTGATCTACCTTGCCAGAAGATGAATATCTGGAGTTTGTGACCCTATATATGAGATTTGGATGTTTTTCTTTCAATGAAAAGGAATATTTTCAGCACAGTCAGGGGAGCAGCCAGGGGGGGGGGGGGCTATGTAGACTAAAGCCTCCTCCCTCCCCCCCGGGCCCCCGTCTCAGAGGGGCCATCTCGGGTCTGAAATGGGCCCATCGTGGACTCTGAAAGGGCCCATTTCAGGCCTGATAAAACCAAATTTAGCCTCAGAAAGCGAGTATATCGGGTCCAGAAAAGGCCCATTTCAGCTCTCAGGCCCGGGAAGGGCCCATCTTGGGCTCACAAAGGGCCCATCTTGGGCTCACACAGGGCCCATCTCATGTCTGGAAAGGGCCCATCTTAGGCTCTGAATGGGCCCATCTCAGATTTTGAAAGGGCCCATCGTGAACTCAGAAAAGGCCCATCTCAGGTTTGGAAAGGGCTCTTAGGCTCAGAAAGGACCCATCTCAGGTCTGGAAGACCATTTTAGGCTCTGAATGGGCTCATCTTAGGCTCAGAATGGGCCCATCTTAGGCTCTGAATTGGCCCATCTCAGGTTTTGAAAGGGACCATCGTGAACTCAGAAAGGGCCCATCTCGGGTCTGGAAAGGGCCCATCTTAGGCTCAGAATGGGCCGGTCGGTCTCAGGTTTTGAAAGGGTCCATCGTGAATTCAGAAAAGGCCCGTCTCAGGTCTGAAAAGGGTCCATGTTAGGCTTTGAAAGTGAGCAGCTTGCATCTCAGATCCGGAAAAGGCCCATCTCTGCTCTTAGGCCCGGGAAGGGCCCATCTCAGGTCTGGAAAGGGCCGATCTTAGGCTGTGAATGGGCTCGTCTTGAGCTCTGAATAGGCCCATCTCAGGTTTTGAAAGGGCCCATCGTAAACTCAGAAAGGGTCCATCTCATGTCTGGAGAGGATCCATTTTAGTCTTCGAAAGTGAGCATCTCAGTTCCAGAAAAGATCCATGTCTGCTCTTAGGCCAGGTGTCTAGGCCATATCAGGTACAGAGAAGGCCCGGCCCGTATAATTTGACCCTGAAAGGATTTTTTTAGGTCTGGAGAGGACTGGGAAGGGCCCATCTTTGAGCTGGAGAAGGACCGTTTGGGTAAATCCGGCCCAGAAAGGCCGAGGACTAGTTAGGGCTCATCTTACCCTTGAACTCAAGACAGCATGGCCAATGATGGCTCACATGCAGACCCGAAAGGGCCATCTCAGATCTGGAAAGAGCCCATCGAAGTCGTAGAAAGCCCCTCCCCCCCCCTGTCTTGAGTCTGGGAATAGTCCAATTTAGGCCCGGAAAGGGCCCATCTCAGGTCTAGAAAAGGCCAATCAGAAGTCTTGAAAGGATCCATCTTTAGACCAGAAAATTACCATCATCGGCTCAGATGCCTGATGCCTCAGAAAGCTGCCCATCTGGCATCTCGGGGGGGGGGGGGACAAAGGCCCATTTGGCTAAAATTGGAGGAAAAATTACCCCTGCCCGCGGGCGTAGTGAGTTGCATTAACCATGCGGCGTCAGGCGTCAGCAGTGTACGGGGGACGGGGCATTGTCAAAAATATAAATAAATACAATACAAATGAGCTGGGGCAGAATAAAAGCCTTGGTCGAATGAATCCTGGATCCGCTTTTGTCATCATGGTTCATGATCCCTTTGTTTTTCAGATTTGTGTGAGGGGTTTTGGTAATTGGTGGTATCCAGTGGTGGCGGAGGCGGGGGAGGGGGGGGGGGGGGGGGGGGGGGCAGGAGGGACAAGTTAACCCCCCCCCCCCAACTCCAGCGGAATTGAACATTATCCCTTTGGCGTTGCATGAAAATAATATACTTCCAAAAATCAACTTTGCCCCCCCCCCCTAACTCTATGAAGAGCTTCCGCCGCCCCTGATGTTGTTACCCCCTCTGTCCCTTCCCTTGCTAGACCCCACGGCATCACTAGCGGATCCAGGGGGGGGGGGGGGGCAAAGCGGCAATGGCGCCGCCACTGCCGTGCCCACAGACCAAATACAATTACTAGGGACAAATCCAAGTACACATGTACTTTAACATGGTGCCATATTAGGGATGGATGAAAATTACTGGGGGCAATGTCCCCAGTGGTGGCGACGCCCATGCAAAGCGGTCATGCCCCCCCCCCAACAAAAACAAAACTGAAATAGGAGCAAAATTTCCTTTTATATATACATTATATATACATATATACATTTCCTGATATAGAAGAAAATCTAAGCAACTTTTACAAAGGAAAGTTTTTTTAATCAGCTATCAATGCTGATTAAAAAAAATCAAATCAAAAATCAATCAAATTTGGAATTTGCAAGCGAAATCCGATGAGTTTTCAGAATTGTGTGAGAATTTGGAATTTGCCCCACCCCCCAAAAAAAACGCGCCGTTCTGGACCCGTCAATACACGGCATTTCCCATTGAATGGCTTTGGCAAAGCAAAACAAAATGTGCTGGATGTAGCACACTTTATTAGCGTTCCCGGTTCCCATCAAACATAAAGGGTCCATAATACATAAGATCGTGAGGTCTGAGTATGATACAGGCAAAACATACACTTTACATTTAGTACAACATACTTGCTAGGTTTTTAGCACCAAAGCGTCATAATTGAAATATGCATCATGCAACAACTTCAAACCGCGGCGCGGGCCGCTGCACACCGTGAACATTTTGAAATAACTATCTAGAAGAACCGTGGAAATAACGGCCTTCTTGTTAAATAATTGTTAACCATTGTTAAATGGTTAACAATTAATGACAGACATTGCAAATTATAATATTTATTTTTGAACATTTTTGGTTTGTCTAAAGAAAGTCAACGAAATGTGGCGAGATTCCTCATTATTTTAATTACTCTATTCTACTATGTATGGCCAACATTGAGTACTTCCCCAGTTTTAAAACCTTGGCTTAACCAATGTCTATGGGACGAACAGTGACACATGCAGTGGGAGTGGTCTCAAATGGAGTGGAACTAAACAAATTCACGGCATTTTTTGGGGGGAGGGGGCCATCGGCCAATGCTAAGGGGCCACTTCGGTTAGCCCCCCCCCCCTCGCAAAATTATGGCAGCGCCCCTGAGCACATTGACCTCGCAATGGGCTCCCATTTGCTTCTCCGTATGTATGCAAGCCCCGTAAAGGCAAACATTTTCATGGAAAAGGCTCGGTGAGTCTCATTTTCTTCAAATCATTGCCAGGGAAGCGCTTTTCTGAGATATGTAGACGACGTTGTCGGTCACACGAGACTGACGAGACCGATTTAAGACGAAAAACTAAGGCAATTGAACAGCGTACATGACAAAGTACAGGTAACAATCGAGGTGGAACATGAGGGAAATGTCATTTTGGACACTTGTGTAGTGAAAACTGAAACCGGCTTCAAATTTGAAGGTCATCGAAAACCTACTAACAGAGAAGACTACGTACATTTTTACTCCGCTCATAGTGAACGGGTCAAGCTAGTGGAACTGTTACTGGCTTCTTCCGCCCTTGGAAGACTTCCTTAGAGCCTTCAGAATCTGTAATAAAGAGCACTTACGAGACGAAATTAATGACATCTGTGCCTCGTTCGAGAGTAAAATACCCGAAAGGATTTCTAGTCTAGGAGGGAAAGGTCAAACAAACTGAAGTCGTAAAAATCCAACAAACAGATGGATAACAATTTCAAACTTCATAAATCAAACGTTATCTCCGGGGAACTAGAAAAGGCAGGAATCAGCAGCAATGAGCAAACACTGGATTCTGGAAGTGAAATACAAGAAATGCTCAACAGTCAAAATCCTGTGAACAACACGTCAGAGATGTGTCTAGGCTTGAGATACCTTGTAAGCCGGCAACCGCGTTTTGCTTCACAATAGAGCATTAGTTGATTGTAAGCAATATAATGTGATTGCTCCGCATCCGTGTGCAAGACCAATTTACTTTAACGTGAAATACGCTGATTTCAACTGCGCTGGCCACTGCGATACAATCCCACCTTTTATAGAGAAAAAAAAACAGGCGGCTGTCACAGAAATGTTCAACAATGATGTAGAAAGTCGACTAGGCAGATCAGATGAATGGACGGTGGATATTCAATAATGTACAGTTAGCAACACCGATTTAATGGGATTGCCGTATGTCTAATGTCATTATCCGTGCCATTGCCGCATAGCGGCGCACCCGCAGAGGTGCATGTGGCGGTTACCATGGCAACCGCGTGACTCACCTATCAGCCGAGCTCATCGCTTTCGTTTTGGCTCAAGGCCCTAGATACTTTTTGGTTTTGGCTGACTCAAGGCTAAGCTGACTATTACAGAATATATTGATATGTCTACCATCGCCAAGTGTGGTCCTCACTTACTGGCACTGTGTTTGGATTATTGAATTTCATCGGCTAACTCACCTGCATTTAACCGATACCGATTATTTGGCAGGAGCCCGCGTTCACCTGTAGCGTTCGCCGAGTCAGGGCGAGCCTTTTGCATTATTGTTTTCAGAAATGTCTTCAGTGTCGTAAAATCCAGTCGCGAATCATGCGCACACAATATCACCAAGCACACCAATACCACCAATCGCTATGTAAAACCGCCTTGTTCTCACACACCCAAACACTCCCACTTCCGCTTTTTTCTGAAACGCCGCCTCGCGACGCTGCGCGACTGCGGTGCGCAGCGTCGCGTCGCGTGGCGTTGCCATGGAGATGAATCCCCAGGACACGCGCAGTGTTTATCCTAAACCTTGACAGCTGACACATCACATTCAAGGCCCTAGATACTAGGTAGACTCGTCCAAGGTACGCAGCGAATGGGGGTGACGTCAGAGGCACGTGACGTCACACGCTTCCCTATTAAAATAGTGTTAAATTGGCCTACTTTCACGTCCTACCATTTTAATACCTTAGGTGCCAGCGGGATGAATTAAGCACTAAATGATAGATTGAAATATCCTCTACAGCTCGCTTTTCGGTCATTTTCTCCTAAATTGCAAGGGTGAGCCGCTAGGTGATGTCAAACCGAGGCATGCAAAAAGTGGGCGGTCCATGCCCATATATGGTCAAGGCCCGCCCCTGTACACAAACATGGCGGCCGCGCCGGTCTCGAACGCTCCCGATTCGGCCACCCCATTGGTGGAAACTGTAACTGTGCCGTCCTTGAACCGTGACGTCATTGGACAGGGTGGACACGTTACGGAGATAGGCATGACCAGGGGCCCCCTCTCAAACCATATGGTAGCCCGATCTAGTTTTGGGATACAAATACTACTAGGCCCATAGGGTTTAATGTTAAATTTGCCATTTTCAGCGTGAATTTACAGAAAATATAAGAGGGTAATTTGAAAAACCTAGATGCTATCGAGTATAAAATTTCATCTGCTTTTGACGCTTTTGGAGGTATTTTTCGATTTGAGGGCTGTAAATCGTATTCCCAAGAGCCCGAAGCCAACGATGTCTAACATAGAGGCAACGGGAAATTTCTCATGTTTGGCACTCTGTATCTTCTGTTCCATTAATTTACATAATAAAAGTGAAACATCTTTTGAGAGCCTGTATTATAATCTTACTTTTGTTTTTACATAACTTTTTGTTTGGGTGTTGGGAAATCGTGTTCCCAAAGGCATAAAGTTTGACTTTGGATAGAGCCGTGGGTTCAAATCCCACTTCGACCCAAAACTTTTTCCATAGCATTTGTTTTTATGAACGTTTTAACGGTCATTACTGTCATGTAAACGCTCATTAATATATATATATATATATATATATATATATATATATATATATATATATATATATATATATATATATATATATATATATATATATATATATATATATATATATATATATATATATATATATATATATATATATATATATATATATATATATATATATATATATATATATATATATATATGATATTAATTTGTTTTGGCTAAACTATAAGCATGTGAATTATTATAAGTGAAATATAAAAAAGTCTGTTTTGCCAAGAAAACTTGCAGGCAGGGATTTCTCAACATGGGCTACAAAACTGATTGTTCAGTTCAAAACCCCATTTTGAAGGTGAACTATTCCCTTCAAGTGTTTGGTAAACGTAAAAGTTATAAAGTATAAAAGTCAGTACGAACATTATCTTATGAAAACTGGTCGGGGAACTACGAGTCTAGGGGTGCGTTCGGAAGGCGACAAATCGCGAAATTGATCATGGTCGTGCAGTAGGAATTTCGCGAAAAATTCGCCGGGTTCACCGTATGTGTGTCATTTGGGTATTTAAACAATTATTTCATAACAATTATCTTTGGTTGGCAGCAATTATTTTGAGAAAGACTACTATTACTGTTGATCACAGATGACACAACAAATCAAGAATAAAAAACATCACCATTGGCCATTGTCATCACCATCAATATAAACAATTAAATATACAATTAATTATTGATAGGTTCACAAGTATGCATCTGGCATGACATGATATGCATCTGGAAGCATGCCTCATATTATAACACAGTTACCAATTATGAAAATCACATATTTCCATATATATCGGTGATTCTACAATCTACACTTACCCCATCTCCTCAATGTGGGCCGCCATCTTTGAAAACACCGCCGTGACATGCTCCGGCGATTCCACGTTATTTCGCGAAATCCCTCATTTCGTGCTCTCCGAACGGCCAATCGCAAAAGATTTCGCGAAATGCGTGGGAGAATGGCCCTTCCGAACGCACTCAAAACAAACAAATCAAATTAAGAACAAGTGCGCAATGTTTGTAGCCTACTAGAATGTCACCATATTTAGTTTACATCTAACGTTATTATACTATAATCCGGGTTCGGAACTAGGACTAATATATTTTCAGTGATATTTGGAAAATAAAGATGAAAATAGCCAAATCAATCCGAACAATGTAAATTAAAATTGAAATGATACACAATTTCAAAGAACATCCTCAGAATAGGCTAATTATTGAGATCATATATACTGAATTTGAGCATACCCCCTTCAATATACCCAAGGTACTTTAATAGAGGTAGGGGCGTAAGGATTCAGTCACGTGACTTCCCGGCGCACGTGCAACCGATCGCCGGGATCCTCCAGTGTGGTTAGGCCCAAGGAATCTCAGTCAGTTGATGTTGCTTTAACATGGAGATTTTGCAATGCTTTTTAGGGAAAAAATATTTAGGTACTAAATGACTTCGCAGGTGGATTCATGACCCGGATATGGATAGAAGATAGATCAAGGCATTTTTTTGTATCACCCGGCGGTAGCTTTTCCCGCCTTATATTCCTCACCAGACGGTCTCAATCACAGCCCACAAATCGCACGCGTTCGGATAGAGCGGTTATGGAGGTGGTATCCGTGGCGATGGGTGGTATTTTCGGATGGGGGGGGGGGACAAACCCAGGGGCCCCCTCGATCAAAGCGGCCCCATCTCACGGTAAACCCCCTCCCCCTTAAAAAAATGGCGCGAAATGGTATCTCCTCGGATTTAAGCCACTATATTTTGCAGGGCCCCTAAATAGTCGCAAAAAACGTCGGACAGGCCCATGTTGAAGTCTCAGGCCTTCCGAGGGCCCTCTCAGGCCTACCGAGGGACCCCTCAGGCTCACCAAGGGCCCTATCAGGCCATATCGAGGGTCCCATCAGGCCTACCGAGGGCCCCTCAGGCTCACCAATGCCCCATCAGGCCGACTGGGGGCCTACTGTCGGCCTTAGAGGGCCCCTCAGACTGGCTGGGGAACCTCGGGGCCTTCGGTCAACTTCTTGAAGGGTCTCTCTGACAAATTTATGTGTTGGGGGGGGGGGGGGGTAAATCATGTTCCCCCACCACTACTTCTTGAGTGAGGGGGAAGCTTATTAAAAAGAAATGCGTCAACCGAGCCGCCCAAGACTACCTTAAGTAACTTTGACCGCCTGAACTATTGCCATCTGACGTCACGACCAATCGGAGAGCAGAATTTCAAATTACGTAAATATACTTTTTTTTAACTAATAATCCGGAGGAATTTATAGTGAAGTGTCAATCTAAAAAAATATGTTTTATTAATTTGCTTTTCATCAAACACATAAAAGTAGTGACTTAGGTACCCTGCAACTAGTCCATTATTTGTTTGTCAGAAATGACGGTAGCTAATGCGCCAGTTCACTAGACAATGCGCCAGTTTACTAGACAAACCCTGGCCTCCCCAATCAGATTCCTCCATTTGGTAACATGTCCTCTTGCCACCCACCTGAATATACCCCGGACCAGGGCACTATACACTGGGTACAACAAAGTTTTTAA
>JAXIVJ010011087.1:37500-44786 GCA_036785665.1 Chirona hameri
CGCACGCACGCACGCACGCACGCACGCACGCACGCACGCACGCACGCACGCACGCACGCACGCACGCACGCACGCACGCACGCACGCACGCACGCACGCACGCACGCACGCACGCACGCACGCACGCACGCACGCACGCACGCACGCACGCACGCACGCACACACACACACACACACACACACACACACACACACACACACACACACACACACACACACACACACACACACACACACACACACACACACACACACACACACACACACACACACACACACACACACACACACACACACACACACACACACACACACACACACACACACACACACACACACACACACACACACACACACACACACACACACACACACACACACACACACACACACACACACACACACACACACACACACACCCAGGTGGCCACCGTTACTTAAAAATGTAACTTCGTTACTCAGTAACTCGAAAAATGTAACTCGTTACTCGTTACATCGTAAAAAATGTAACTGATGTTACAGTTACTCAGTTACTTTTGTAAAACGAAGTGATATCAATTCCGACAGAATGAAGATAGAGAAATGAAACCGGTACCAATGTGTTTGTCTCGTCAAGACACGTCTCCAAATATGCACCATGCCCATCTTGGGTCACCACTTGACCTTGACCTGAGATCAAATGTCTAAGTTGACCTAAACTGATTAATATTAATATATTTCGAAGCGCCTTGGCAAGACGAAGACGATGGAGTCAAAATCATTGCCTATCTTAATTAGGTAAAAAGCAATTTGCAAAAAAAAAAACTATTTTGCCATAAATAGCCTGTTTGACCTTTGATCACCTCCGGAGCCTAAACTGTTGACCTGAGCTCAAATGTGTGGACACCATGGCGATTGCATACTTCAAGAGCTTTCGATTGCTGTTTTAACTTCAAGAGCTTTCGATTGCTGTTTTAGTTTGTTCCTAGCTATCATAGTTTTCGATATATTTTGGCGTTTCTGGAGCAAAGTGATAAACAAAATTGTTTGCATATTTGACCCCATTTAACCTTGAAGATATTGATCTAGGGTCATGCAAATTTCGCAAAACAGTTCCTTACAGAACCTCCCTACCCTAAAAATTGCGTTATTGTAGCTCGTATGGGGGGGGGGCGAGATCCACGGATCCCCCCCCCCCCCCCCAACAACTTTTCGCTCAGATGACCCGACACTACCCCCCCCCCCCCCTCCCCCGCTGAACGACTCATCGCGCTGACAATCCGACGCCAGCGCCCTCTAAGATGCCAAAAAAATGCGCCCCCCGGGCCTGCAGCCCCCTCAATGAAAATCCTGGATCCGTCCCTGCGCGGAACCCGCGAAACGGGCACCGAAGGGCGAGCGCAGCCAGCCGCCGCCGGCCCAGCTCGCATCAGCCATGGGCTTCAGCCCAGCTCGTTCCAGCTCGTCTTCGCCGGAGCCGCTGCTGCTCCCGGATACTGCGCTGTCTTACAACTGGCCAGTCTGTGCGCCGCTCTCTGCCGCCTCGCCTCCGGCAAGGGCAACCAAGTTTACCAGTCAGGGATGTGGATTCCCAAAAATCATTGGGAGTGCTCAAGGGCGGATGTAAGGGGTGCCATGCCCCTAAACGACTGAAATCGACCGAAAATTGGCATCTTTTCTGATTTTTAATGAAATTTAAACTTTTACAAAGTCAAGTTTGTTTTAAACATAGCTAAATGCACAAGCGAGCTATATCCTTTGTGGTCGTGCCACAGCCACTGACCAGTGTTTGGCTGAGCACTTCAAAACTCACAGGACGTAATAAAGCCCTTGATACCTACGACCCTGCCATCTCGGATTGTTTGTATCGGTGACCTCAGGTCAGGTCAGTTTCGTGACCTTCCCATTATAAGGCAACGATACAATATGCAAATGTTTTCGCATTAGAGCCTAGAGGATACGCATTAGGTCAGACTAATCATTTAAGATTATGTTATAGCCCATTTTTGATGACCCAAGTACAAATATTGCTCAGTGACCCCTACAAGATTGAGCGAGGTCATCTGAGGTGACCAGCACTTCTTTGCCAATAACTCTTGGTAGCATAAAATGAAGATAAGAACGTGAGACCGGCACCACTGTGTATGTCTCGTCGAGACGCGTCCGACATTGCGCAGCACGACACCTAGTTCACCACATGACCTTAAATTACCTTGACCTGAGGTCAAATTTGGAATGACTTAGATAACCTGGTCACCATGGCATGATTCGAATCACCTTGACGAAACGAGCATGATGACGTTAAAATGGGCGCCGTGTGACCATAAGAGTCGGTGCGTCCAAAACCCCAATCATCAGATGACGTTAAAAATTATTGCCCGATCTTCATCAGGCGGAAATCTACCGATAGATGTGTAAACCATAGGTTTCATTTTCCATTCATTTTCTTTCGAAGGGTTGTAAAGTTAATGCCCCTAGGCCGACGACTATTCTACCGACCAAAGTAATCGCCAATTGACAAAAGTAGATCGACTCCGGTCCGGAGTCGGATTCGGTAAGACTTTAGCGACGACTCCAACTCCGGGCTAAACTGCCGACTCCGACCGACTCCTACTCCGCAGCGCTGCCCGCCATGCTCACTGCTCAGGCATGAAGAGATGACAAAATCCCAATGGGGTTGGGGACAGGTAGTGGGTTTTTACGCATAACAAATTCAGCGTATTTTTCGCGATTTTTCTATATACTTCTCACACACATCTTAGACCGCCTTATGCCCTAAAACTTCCTCTTCATTTCTCATATTTTTATAAAAAAGCATTCTTGATTTTTTTTTGTGACGTCACGGCACTGATTTGCGACGGCACTTTTCATTTTCAATATGGTCGTGACGACACAACTACAAGGACATAAGCTTAATTGTTTTAGTTTTTAATAATTTTTTAGTTCATTTCGCTTTTTTATAATACAACACTATTTACATTATGAAAAATTATCAGTTTTTATGAACCCCCCCCCCCAAACAAGTACCTTACAAAATTGTTCCCAACCTTATTCACGCATAATCTCACATTCACATGTTTAATTTCCTAACAATTCAACCTCACTCGGCTTCGTGAATAAGCAGCTTCATGCCTGTACTTGGCGATCGAGCATTTACAGTTGATTACGCTGCAAATGCTTCTCATGGGGCATGGACTGTTAGCCGCCACCCGCTCTGAACACAACACTCACTCCATAAGTCTGGCACGGCGCGGTGAGAAAGTCAACGCTCACCCACGCATGCGCACCAGCCGCTCCGCTCTGCGCAGAATGCGCCCCTCTCGCAAACACACAACGCCTATCGCTTTAGGTCGCTCCGGAAAAAAACAACAAAAAAGCAAACCAAAACCGCCTACCTACCGACAGCCTGTATTTGCCCCAAGTCACCAGATTACAGTGAACACGGAGTGCCCTACGGCACACAGCATGCATGCGCAACGCTTGCACTACCCGCTGAAAACGATGAGAATTGTACAGGAGACGAATGCAGCCGACGACCGTATGAGCGCAGCAAACACATGGTAAGCATCCGATGAGTGCGGGCGAGCGGGAAGAGCGGGGCGGGGGGGGGGGGCATGGGTGGGGGTGGGGGGGGGGGGGGGCAAGGCGAACGGGCACGGACACAGAGACTGTGACAAGAGACTTCGGTCAGGGACAGGAGCAGGGGACAAGAGCAGAGTACCTCCGGTCTGGGAAAGCTTCACAGCGTGGGGATGGGACAGGGACAGGGACAGGGACAGGGACAGGGACAGGGACAGGGACAGGGACAGGGACAGGGACAGGGACAGGGACAGGGACAGGGACAGGGACAGGGACAGGGACAGGGACAGGGACAGGGGCGGGGGCGGGGACAGGGACAGGGTCAGGGTCAGGACAAGGAGACATAGCCGGAACGGACACTGGGACGGGGACAGGGGACCTCCAGCAGGACTCAGGATCCTGTCCCCGACTCTGGTCGGGGACAGGACCAGGGGACAGGAGCAACGGACTCGGGTCGGAGATGGGGACGATACCTCCAGTCAGGGACAGGAACGGGGACGGGGACCTCGAGCAGGGCTCAGGAGCCCCAGGGGACTCCAGTCGGAGCCAGCTTCACAGAAGCTGCCCGCCGGTCGCCTGCCGGCCTTTCACGGCTTGTACGGCTGGCTGCTGGCGGCCGGCGGGAACGGGCCCATCGGCGCCATGTAGTCGCCGATCATGAAGGACGTGCAGCTGACGGGGCCGTAAGGCCGGCTCTGCGACACGAGCGCCGGGCTGGGCGCGCCGCCTATCAGTTGACTCGCCGACGACATAGTCGGCGCGCCCACCCCGCCGATCAGTTGACTTGCTGACGACATAGTGGGCGCCACCGAGCGTTTGGCGGCCGCCGCGCCGCCCGCCGCGCCGCCCGCCGCTGCCGCCGTGTTCACCTGGGCGGCCGGGATCGAGCCCGGGTGGATGGCCGCCTGGTTTACCATACCGTCTGCGACAGGAGACGGGATACGTTAGGGTGAACCGGTGTGGCTCCCTCTGATGGTGAAAAGAACACCATAGAAATACACGACTGACTAAGAACGATCCAAAGCAAGAGCGTTGCCGCAAGGTATGTGTCGACAGTGCACCCATCAGCCACAATTATCATTATTAACTCGAGGTATCGAATTCACAAAAGCATCGAAATTCTGAGGCAGCGAGAAGTTGAAAACATACAGCGCAAACGTCAAGTAGAAGAAGTGGTTGACTGACCTACGACGAACTGTGACTGACCTACGAGATGCTGTGTTCCCGATATGTCCATGGCCACTTCTCCAAGACCGTTCACAGTCATGCCGTTCAGCATGTTAACTGCTGCGGACACAGCGACGTTGGAACGGCCTTATTTTACACATAGCGACGTTATAACAGCCCTAGTGCACACACAGCGACGTTAAAACGGTCCCAGTTCACACATAGCGACGTTAGAACGGTCCCAGTTCACACACAGCGACGTTAGAACGGTCCCAGTTCACACACAGCGACGTTAGAACGGTCCCAGTTCACACACAGCGACGTTAGAACGGTCCCAGTGCACACACAGCGATGTCATAATAGTCCTAATTCATACACAGCGACGTTAGAACGGTCCCAGTTCACACACAGCGACGTTAGAACAGCCCTAGTTCACACACAGCGACGTTAGACCAGCCCTAGCTCACACACAGCGACGTTAGAACAGCCCTAGTTCACACACAGCGACGTTAGAACAGCCCTAGTTCACACACATCGACGTTAGAACAGCCCTAGCTCACACACAACGATGTTATAACAGCCCTAGTTCACACACAGCGACGTTAGAACGGTCCCAGTTCACACACATCGACGTTAGAACGGTCCCAGTTCACACACAGCGACGTTAGAACAGCCCTAGTTCACACACAGCGACGTTATAACGGTCCCAGTTCACACAGCGACGTTAAAACAGCCCTAGTTAAGACACAGCGACGTTAAAACAGCCCTAGTTAACACACAGCGACGTTAGAACGGTCCCAGTTCACACACCGCGACACTGGCGGATCCAGGGGGCGGGGGGGGGGGGCGTCAGGGGCAAAAGCCCCCTATCCAAAGCTCGACAGGGGCGGCAATACAAATTATCCCCCTCAAAATTCGCTGAAGCTGGCGCTGAAAAATGGGTACTGCCTGCGAAACAAATAACTTACTGCGAACGAAAAAAATATATTGGTTTTGCCTCGTTCGTGTCGCAGTCGCAGCCTTCGGTCTCCTGCTGCCTGCTGGATGGCAACGGACGCGGGAGTGAATTTCCTTGTATTGGTACCTATGTTGTATGGAATCACTGGCGGATCCAAAGGGGGCGACAAGGGCCAAAGCCCCCCTCCCCCCCCCCACACACACACATTCCAAGCTCGACAGAAGTGGCAATAGAAATTAGCCCCACCACCAAAATCCGCTGAAACTGGCGATGAAAATGGGTACTGCCTGCGAAAAAATAACTTCTTGCGAAAGAAATATATATTTTTTGCCTCATTCGTGTTTCCTATCGTTGGTAGCATTTTGGTAGCAGTAGGAATAGGGAAAGTGGCGCGGCTGACGCTATTTTGGAGTGATTCGCAACCAATGTAAGTTATAATTTTACACGCAGCGTCGCAGCCTTTGGTCTCCTGCTGACTGCTGGGTGGCAGAGGAGCGCGTGAGTGAATTTCCTTACATAGCTACCTATGTTTTGTGGAATACGTCTATTAGTATTAAGTAGGGTAAATAGGTTCAGGTAAACAATCCCAATGTTCTTCTTTGTGTAGCTGAGGCATTCCACGACAAATCGACAAAACAGAGTCCAAAATGACACCGTCATGTCACCGATTATGGCCAAAATTGGTATATGGGGTAACCTGGGGCGCTAAAGTGAGCTGTGAAAGTTGTGTTGCAATGCAAGCAGTGGTTCAGGAGATATTGCCTCTGACATTTTTATAAGGACACGGTGCAGGTCAATCTTTGTCAGCCCGTATGGCGGATAATTTATGAAGCAATATAGACGCATTATATGTCATTAGAATGGCAATGAGCTGTTTTATAACATGGTAATGTTGATTTTTTTCATTTTCGAAAATTTCCAAATTTAGTAAGATTTCGAAATTGTACAACTTTTTGGATACCTTTTCTCAAACGTGTTTCTATTTTTTCTCTATGCTTTTCTTACGTGTATGGACGTGTCAATTAAGTGCAAAAATAAAATTGAGGGATATTTGCCTCCAAATATCTCAAATTTTGGCATTTTACATGCTATTTTATATTTAAAAAATATGCTATTCGCTAATAACTTATGACCTAGAATGGGACCGTAAACGTCATTTTGCTGTTCTCATCAAGACAAGTTGAATGCTCTGCAGCATGACCTCTTTCTGACATTTGATGACCTTGACCTCAAATTTCAAAGTTAGTATTTTTTAAAATCTTTTTTAAATACCCAAACCAAATGTATTTCCAATTTTGACTTTGACTTCTATTAAATGTAAAGAAGTGTCGTTCAAACAGGAATTATACAATTTATGATTATTTGCCTTAAAGTATGCTAAAAAAAATATGTTCTTTTTGTGACATGTTATTTATTCCCCAATAACTTTTGACTGAATAAAGATAAAATGGTAAAATGGACACTTTTTTTCTTGTTGAAACGCGTTGAATGATGTGCAGTATGACTTCTTTCTAACATTTGGTGACCTTCACCTAAGGTCAAGGTTCCAGGTTAGGTTCCCAATTGTGGCCTATGTGGCGATGTTATACATATATATATATAT
>JAXIVJ010011088.1:0-44781 GCA_036785665.1 Chirona hameri
CTTCTGCACGCCACAAACGCTAATGGGTCCGTTTGTTATTCAATGGCCTCCTTAGCTATGCATTGGCGTGCCGGTGACACGGGCCCGTGCCGCCCCTGCAGAGCTGCCGGCTCCCCGAGCGGCGCGCTGCTGGCTAATGTCGCGATTAAAGTCGGCACAGAGTTTAATCGGACAGCCCACAGCGGGACCTCCGCCAGAGCGTGCTTCAGCTCAGCCCAGCTCTGTTAGGACTTACTGTAAAGAAATTATTTCCTTTCAAATCCAAATGCTAATGGGCCCGGGCTTTATTTAGACTTGAGATCGCAATGCTGCAATACAGATCACAGACAGAGATCAGTGGTCATTGTGTACATGTTTCAATTTGTATGGAATTAGGATAACTGCATACTTGAATACGGATGTCCACAGCTCTCTTCTACACCTACACTAATGGTTACAGTGTGTACTGTACACTGTACACTGTACACTGCACACTGTACACTGTACACTGTACACTGCACACTGTACACTGTACACTGTACACTGTACACTGTACACTGTACACTGTACACTGTACACTGTACACTGTACACTGTACACTGTACACTGTACACTGTACACTGTACACTGTACACTGTACACTATACACTGACACTGTGCACTGTACACTGTACACTGTACAACTGTACACTGTACACTGTACACTGCCACACTGTACACTGCACACTGTACACTGTACACTGTACACTGTACACTGTACACTGTACACTGTACACTGTACACTGTACACTGTACACTGTACACTGTACAGAGATCCGCAGTGGCTATGGTACACACTAAGTAAGGTCCGGCTTATTTTCTCCTCTAGCGTATGTTTGACGGCGGATTAAGTAACGACCATATATGCATTCAAACTGCATTACTGAGAGCTTAAGTTGATATATTGACGCATTGGCTCACCTTATCCATTGGCTGCTTTTAAGCAAAAATCCGTCTTTAGCGCTTTGCGGTGGTAAAAACGGATATTTGCTTAAAAAACAGCCAATGAATAAGGTGAGCCAATGCGTCAGTATATCAATTTAAAGCTCTCAGTAATCCAGTTGCAATGCATATATGGTCGTTTCTTAATTCGCCGTCAAATATACGCTAGAGGAGAAAGAAGCCGGACCTTAGTGTGTACCATAACAACTGCGGGGGGATCTTACCTCCTGTTACAAGCTGAAACTTTGCAATACCTTGAAATTACACTAGGTCCCGCCTTCGTTCAATGAACACACCGTCAGCACAGTTCCCGCTGAATAAGCTTTGCTTACAACGATAAGCAATAAGCTTAGTAGCTTATATCCAGTATGACAATGCAACGCCGAAATTGAAATGATAAACACTTTCTGTAGAAATACATCACATGCATTTTGACTCAACACTTCATTCGTAACATAATTCATAACTAACTAGATGGCCTGAAATGTATATGGCCATTTATTTATATAGCCAGCTAAATAACATATCCAGCTAATTTATATAGCCAGCCAATACGTTCGATGCACATTAACCGGTCCGATTTACGTATTTATTATAATAATAAACATGTATTTGTATAGCCAGCTAATTTATATTTTAATATTTGATATCCCGTTTTAGAAAAAGTCCGGGCGACTGCCGGAATCGAACCCGCTTTATTCACTTATTAATCAGAGAAGTTACCCACTACACCACCGCCGCATACTGCTGAGCGTTCATTGTTAAAGTGTTAATCAATATTTTACGTTTGTATTCCTCATAACCTAACTATTAGCCGATGGCGGAATATTTTGGGTGGATAGCATAGGACACATTAATTTATATAGGCAGCTAATATATATATATATATATATATATATATATAATATATATATATATAATATATATATAACTATAGCCAGCCAATTCATTCGCTGCCATTTCCCGGTTCGATTTATATGTTATGAAAGGTGCCCGCTGTCGGCCGTGGGAAACTCACACCGCACACGCTAGCCGGCCAAGGTCACTGACCGTGAGCTAGCGCCTCTGACGGCGGACGGCAAACTAATCCCGGCCGACGCTGTTGCCTGGCGAGTCCCGGTGAGTCCGCGTCTTAGTGACAAGAATTATTCACGTTTGTCTTCATCATAAGTTATCTATTAGCTAGAAGCAAAATATTGTGGGTGGATAGTGGTCAGTAAGGACGGCGCTATCCGGTTGTATATTGTTTTTCTGTGTGTGAAAACTCGTCTTCGTGTTATCCTTTACGTTATTGGGAAGAATAGGATGGTAAAAAAATATTGCACAAATATTGCAACGCCGTCAGCATGCCTAAATATTACTTAAACAGCTTTGTGTTACAATATAATTTGAAGAGGGTACCTTCGCCTGCAAAGTAGTGAAGTCTCAGCGTTCTATGTTCAACAGTTTCCGAGTACCGATTTAAATACTGAAAATGCCGCTTTTTTATGTAAGTTGTCATAACTTTCGACTTGAATTAAGCTTTGCTCTGAACGACATGTGACACGCCAGGCCAATCTGTTCTCTATCGGAGCGTGTTTAGCGCATGTCGTTGCGACCCTCGGTTGCCGAGCCAGCGGCCGGGGAACCGCGCTGCGCTTGCCCGTTTTCGCGATGTCAGAATTTCGCGTTTCCCATGTTACACCTATGGGAGACGTTTGCACGCGCCACGCGCCACCCTCGGCCTGGATCGACACGAAATAGATACAGTGTCCAAGTGTGACGTGATCCGAACGGTTGCGAAAATTACTCTAAGTATAACCATCTCTGAGAACTAGCACGCCAAAGTGTGACAGAACATCGGACGGACGGACGGACGAACAATCTGTCTTTAATAATATAGATAGATAGATAGATTTATAACTTCGTATCATTATTACAATGACAGCATACTCATTTTGCATTTCCTTAGAATAAATAACCCGCTATTGCAGCGCAGGGCTTTGAATGCGTCTATGCCCGGTTCTGCTTTAAGAATTGATCACAGGGTGGCTAAAACTCCAGGAACGTCGCAGCAGAAAGTGCACCTGAAGTCTCAGAGGCAATTCAGTGTGGCGCGGAGCAGTTTCCAAGGGAACTGGTCGCGCCTGACAATTCGCCGCTCAATTATAAGTCACGGTGGCAGACCGAATGGCGTCGACTCAATCTCAGGATGGCGTTATAAGACCGGGCGACGGGGGACACCAAACAGGGCGGCACGGAATTCTTTATCAGCCAGAATGGATGGGCCGACTGGACTGGCAGCTGCAGAAATCAGGAGAAGTTGTGTGGGGAAAACACGCTCCCTCATATCACAAACAGGCTGGAGCTCAGCAAAGGCGTCTGACTTTGCGGCACGACAATACGAACATAGTGAATTGATGGACATTTGGAACTCTAAACATCTTTTGCAAACTGTATCAGTGTAACATGCTCTAAACGCCTAGACCACGCCTAGACCACTGCATGTATTTTTCGTCGAGGATACCATAGGCACGACCTGAATGGCATTTAATTTAATTTATTTGAATTACTTATATTCATATCAGTGGATGATCACATATTCACAATAATAGTCATATACTTCGTAGAGATTCAATCATATTCAAGCTGACTTATTTTACTAATTAAATATGACTAAATTGTATTTGTTTATATAGGTAGGTATTTCAGCTTGCATCTCCAAGCTATATGCTCAATTATACACGCAGCATTATGAATGCAGAAATAACATAGCATGTTTCCGTCTCTTTTAGTCTCGCATAATTTATATCACTTCTTCACAACATTTTGTTTGGCCCCAAACTGCCTCTGATAATTGATGAGAAAATATGTATGATATTATAAATACTGTTTCGGAGTTTCTTCTTAAATTCCAGCACTATTTAACCAAGTTGGGAAACAAAATATCTTCTCTGAGGGAAAACTGAATTATTACTGAGTGGGAGCAAAGTGCCCGTGAGGTTTCTCGTCAACTTACTAAACAAATTTACATTTGACCCGGCCCGAACCGGCCATACAGACATTTCTTTCGGAAGCTAATAACTTTGCAACCACTGCTCCGATTGAGATCAGGTCTTCACCATTGGATAGGACCATCAAATACATTTTGATTTTGGTATGTTGCGTTCTGATAGGGGTGGTACCACAGCGCGTGGCACACGCAAACGTCGACATCAACACAAATAATTTTTGATCAAAAATGGCATTATTAATCTAAGCATTCGTTTTTTTGTATACGCTGAAGCATGCAGCGCTCAGGATGTACTCCCTTTTGGCGGATTCGAGAAAGGAGATCATGAACAATGTAATACAACTTAATTTGTATGGAGTTTGTCCCAGGGAAGCAACAGATACCGCTCGGTTACCGCCGATTAAGGCGTTTTACTGGTATTATTGTGTGCTACGTGTTTTATCACTGTCAGAAACTTAACGAAGGATATCATTTAGGGAAAATTTTGAAGATAGGTACGTGCACTACATTACATAATCTCCCAAATACTGGGTCTTCTTAACCTTCGCCCTGGTGGGGGTCATTTTTACCCCACCCCTTAGGTTTTTCGGGAATAGCGGGAAAAAGGCGGCGCGCAGCGCTGCCAAATTTGGTACAGCTACTTGGGCATCATTTACCCATATTTTTTTGTAATGTTGACCCCAGGTCATCTCAGGTCAGGTCAACAGGTCAGGTCAAGTAACCTAAACTCAAAATATGTTTGTGGTTGTGCCCAAGCCACAGTGTTTGTCCGAGATATTGGAAAATTACAGGATTTCATAAGGTCATAAGCACCTACAATTCGTTTATCACCGATTTGTGTGTATTGGTGACCTAAGGGCAGTTCAATTTCGTGACCTTCCCATTATAAGTCAATGGAAAAATATACAAATTCTGCCTTTTCATATAATATGCATTTTATCAGGTAAATTATTTCGTAATCATGTTATTTTAGCTCATTATTGATGACCCAGGTGTATTCGTTACTCAGTGACTTCTGCAAGGTCAGCTGAGGTTATCTGAGTTCACCAGCACTTGTTTGCCAATATCTCTTGATATAATAAAGATAGAGACATGCGAATGGCACCACTGCGTTTTTATCGTGAAGACGCATCCCCCTATATGCAACATGACCTACCTGGGTTAACGAATGACCTTGACCTGAGGTTAAATTTTGAAGCTGACCTAACCAGGTCATCATTAATAGTTTTCGACGCGCCATGGCGAGAAAACACGATGGCGTCAAAAGTATTGCTCTATGGTGAACCGATACAAAGTTATTCACGGAAAAACTTTTTTGGAAGAAAATGTCATCAGATGAAAATGTACTTGTCGAGAGCTTGCAAATGTTTTATTTTCTGCGTCTTTCTAGCCCTTTAATTTTCGAGTTAGTGTGTGTGGGTTGGGGTCATTTGGACCCCCAACCAGGGCGAAGGGGGCTCAGAGGCCCACCGGGTCTCGGGTTAAAAAACTTTGACAGCCCGTATATTACACCTATCCGTTTTTGCTCCATAAAATTTAAAGCAAAAGTATATCAGATGTTTTGTGAATCGGACTGTTGTGGCAGCCACTCAGTGAAGGGATAGGGCATTTATTATGTTTTGTGTCGGCTAATGCCGTCTTGTCATGGTTTTACTTGCTTTACGGCTCCTATTTTGTATTCCAGCACCGTTCAAATCGCCGCCGGAATATGCCGAATACCTCCAGCTCAGATATCAGTCTGTGTGTCACTATTGCCGTCAAACTTCTGGCCATTCCGGCCAGCGCAGCTGTTTTTGCCGTTTTCATCTGGCGCAAACTGCTGAATTTCCCGGTCCTGCCGGGGCCATTCCGTTCCCGGCGCCGGCTGCCACCTCTCTCCGTCCTAAATCATAGCCCGACTCGTACAGCTCTATCTGGCCGTAAGCACAGAATATTAAATAATTTCATATCCTGTTGGGAGCATAACTAGCAATCGGCCCGGCTCGTAAAGGCTGCGTGGCCCTGATTTAAGCCGGTCCCAGTGCACCCAGCCTCTCATAACTCGCAACACTCTCGGCAAGGTTGAAAAATTAAAATGCCCAATTGGACACCAGAGGGCGTCGCGTTTCATGAATATCTTAGTCGGGGACAAAAATACGGGCCAATTATGGGGACAAGAAGTCAGTTCGGTCGGCGATGTCGCGATAACCGGGGGAAAACAAGCACATTATACGACCCCAGGCGGCGAGAAATGGCCGCGACGGAGTTCAGAGTTCAACTGATGAAAGAAAAGCCGAGGCAGGCGGGGAACACAGGACTGGGTAGTCGAGTCAGGCGGGGAACACAGGACTGGGTAGTCGAGTCAGGAGGGGAACACAGGACTGGGTAGTCGAGGCAGGCGGGGAACACAGGACTGAGCAGTCGAGTCAGGCGGGGAACACAGGACTGGGTAGTCGAGTCAGGCGGGGAACACAGGACTGAGCAGTCGAGTCAGGCGGGAACACAGGACTGGGTAGTCGAGGCAGGCGGGGAACACAGGACTGGGCAGCCGAGTCAGGCGGGGAACACAGGACTGAGCAGCCAAGTCAGGCGGCGAACACAGGACTGAGCAGTCGAGTCAGGCGGGGAACACAGGACTGGGTAGTCGAGTCAGGCTGGGAACACAGGACTGGGTAGTCGAGTCAGGAGGGGAACACAGGACTGGGTAGTCGAGTCAGGCGGGGAACACAGGACTGAGCAGTCGAGTCAGGCGGGGAACACAGGACTGGGTAGTCGAGTCAGGCGGGGAACACAGGACTGAGCAGTCGAGTCAGGTGGGGAACACAGGACTGGGTAGTCGAGTCAGGCGGGGAACACAGGACTGGGCAGTCGAGTCAGGAGGGGAACACAGGACTGGGTAGTCGAGTCAGGCGGGGAACACAGGACTGGGCAGTCGAGTCAGGCGGGGAACACAGGACTGGGCAGCCGAGTCAGGCGGGGAACATAGGACTGGGCAGTCGAGTCAGGCGGGGAACACAGGACTGGGCAGCCGAGTCAGGCGGGGAACACAGGACTGGGCAGCCGAGTCAGGCGGGGAACACAGGACTGGGCAGTCGAGTCAGGCGGGGAACACAGGACTGGGCAGCCGAGTCAGGCGGGGAACACAGGACTGGGTAGTCGAGTCAGGCGGGGAACACAGGACTGGGCAGTCGAGTCAGGCGGGGAACACAGGACTGGGCAGCCGAGTCAGGAGGGGAACACAGGACTGGGCAGCCGAGTCAGGATGGGAACACAGGACTGGACAGCCGAGTCAGGCGGGGAACACAGGACTGAACAGTCGAGTCAGGAGGGGAACACAGGACTGGACAGCCGAGTCAGGCGGGGAACACAGGACTGAGCAGTCGAGTCAGGAGGGGAACACAGGACTGGACAGCCGAGTCAGGCGGGGAACACAGGACTGGGCAGTCGAGTCAGGCGGGGAACACAGGAGTGGGTAGTCGAGTCAGGCGGGGAACACAGGACTGGGCAGCCGAGTCAGGCGGGGAACACAGGACTGGGCAGCCGAGTCAGGCGGGGAACACAGGACTGGGCAGTCGAGTCAGGCGGGGAACACAGGACTGGGTAGTCGAGTCAGGCGGGGAACACAGGACTGGGTAGTCGAGTCAGGCGGGGAACACAGGACTGGGCAGTCGAGTCAGGAGGGGAACACAGGACTGGGCAGTCGAGTCAGGCGGGGAACACAGGACTGGGCAGTCGAGTCAGGCGGGGAACACAGGACTGGGTAGTCAAGTCAGGCGGGGAACACAGGACTGGGCAGCCGAGTCAGGCGGGGAACACAGGACTGGGCAGCCGAGTCAGGCGGGGAACACAGGACTGAGCAGCCGAGTCAGGCGGGGAACACAGGACTGGGCAGCCGAGTCAGGCGGGGAACACAGGACTGGACAGTCGAGTCAGGCGTGGAACACAGGACTGGACAGCCGAGTCAGTCAGGGGGTCAGTCAGTCAGTCAGGATCATATCATTTTTTATCTTTGTGATTCTTGATTAAACCGTGTCTGTGACGACTTTTTGTACATGTATCCAACAACCTTCTTATCCCGCGCCGTGCCGGTGCTCGGCGCCACCTTCGCTGTGCCGTGGGGGAGGGGGGGGGGCGTTTAGACGCCCCCTTGAACTTGCCTCCTATGGGACGCACACAAAAACAAAACAAAATACCATTGGAAAGCTCGTCAATAATAATTTTCAAACTGCTTTTGTCACTTTTTGGCTCAGGTCAATATTGAGGTCCCCAGAGATCACCAACGCCAAAAAACTATTCTTGGCAACACAATTTTTTGCAAATAACGTTTTACCTAATAACGATAAGGCAATAATGTTGACGCCATCCTGTTTGTCTCGCCAAGGCGCTTTGACTCATATTCATTTTTTAACCAGTTCAGGTCAACTTAAAAATTTGACCTCAGGCCAAGGTCAAATGGTGACCCAAGTAGATTATGTTGCATATTGGGAAACGTGTCTCGACGAGACAAACACATTGGTGCTGGTTTCACTTATCTATCTTGATTTTGTCGAGAGTTATTGACAAAAATGTGTTGGTTACCTCAGATGACCTCGGCTGACCGTGTAGGGTTACTGAACACAAATTGCGCCTGGATCATCAAGAATGGCCTATGATAACATTATCCAGAATGAATTGGACTGATATAATCCGTATCCTCGGAATAGGAAGCATTTGAATATTTTCCGATTTACTTAAAATGGGGAGGTCACGAAATTGACCCGACCTTAGGTCACCGATATATACAAAAATCAGAGATAAACAAATTGTAGGTATCTATAACCTTATGAAATCCTGCAAGTTCGAAACCGATCGGCCAAAACTGTGGCTGCGGTACGACCGCAAACTTTTTTTTGGAGGTGGGGTCACGTGACCTGGCCTGGTAACCTGACCTGAATGTCCCGTAGTCAAGAATTGTACACAATGTGAGTAATTGATGCCCGAACAGCTGTGCCAAAAAAGCGGCGCTGCGCGCCGCTGTTTTTCGCTATCCTCGAAAAACCTTAGGGGGCGTCCAAACGCCACCCGGCACGGCGCGGTTAAAGTGCAACCTCTTTTTCTTGTTTGGCATCAAATTTATAAAAAAACATTTCTGATTCCAGGTAATGCTGAACAACTGTGAAGTTCTCAATTGTGGATTCATGAACTGGCAATGACAAAGTGAGGGGGACGGCTGATAAGTTCGTTGCTATAAAATGAAAAAGTCTAACACGAATCTCCAAACGCCTTTATTTCTTCACGTTATCCTCAGGCGACACGCATAATCGTAACTGTCGATGAACAATCAAACTTCATGTAACTTCGTGTTATGTATTTATCAGCATCTTCCTCGTTTTCCCTATTACTTTTCACCAATGCTTGCCCAGGCGTCCAATAAGAGTCTTCTTCGCTGTAAGAAATGAGGCATTACTGTTCTTGTCAGTATCGTCCCTCGAGGCCAGCGAAAAACGGGCCAGCGATTGGCTGGACAATGGCAGAATGAGAGGTCCACTGTAGTAGCTCCCGGCAGAGCTACTGCAGTGGCAGTGGCTGCCGGCAGAGCTACTGCAGTGGCAGTGGCTCCCGGCAGAGCTACTGCAGTGGATCGACCATCAGATACAGAACACGGTCAGCTGTGTGCCGGCATCTCGGCTGATCTGATCTGGCGGCGGCCCGGCGCCGGCCGTCGCAACCGGAGCCGCCTAATTTGTAGTTTGATGTGTCCTGCTCCTGCCATTGGTAATCGGAGCCGCCGGCGGCACTCTCAGGAGACCCACCCAAATTGGCAGTCGGACGCGCTAATCAAAAATGCCGGCTCACATTCGCCGCCGCTCAGCGTACAGACAAATAAAGTCATTAATGCATGAATAAAAAATGAGACGTCGCATGGAGCGGGCGCGCACGGCGCGGCCGTGCGGCGCTGCTCTGCTCTGTCCCCTCTGCGCTGCGAATGTCGCGCCGGCGACCGTGCGGCGCTGCTCTGCTCTGTCCCCTCTGCGCTGCGAATGTCGCGCCGGCACTCAGCAGTCTGCTGACGGGGGCGAGCATCAGGCTAAAGTTGTTTGTCTGCATAATAGCGAATTTCCGTGGAAATTTCGGGATATCTTCACGAGCCAGTGCTTTGAAACCAGTTTGTTTGTTTGGGAAAATCATCTGAGCTGAATCGTAAAAGACCGAAAGAATTAAATTCAAATAAATGCAAAACGTCACCATACCACAGGGGCGGATATAGGGTGGCGGCGGGGGCAGCCCCCCCCCCCCCCCCCCCCCTACCCGCGCCGAAGGTGCGGAAGGGCCTCGTAAGCAGACCAATTTCCGCGCCGAAGGCGCGGAAATAGGCCCCTCTGACCAATGACGGCGCCCCTCTGACCAATGACGGCGCCCCTCTGGCCAGTGACGGCGCCCCTCGGCCAGTGACGGCGCCCCTCTGACCGGTGACGGCGCCCCTCTGGCCAGTGACGGTGCCCCTCTGGCCAGTGACAGCACCCCTCCGTCTAATGACGGCGCCCATCTAGCCAGTGACGGCGCCCATCTGGCTAGTGTCGGCGCCGCTCCTGTTAATGACGTCGCCCATCTGGCCAGTGACGGCACCCCTCCGGCTAATGACGGTGCCCCTCTGGCCAGTGACAGCGCCTCTTCGACTAGTGACGGTGCCAATCTGGCCAGTGATGGAACTCCTCCGGCCAGTGGCGGCACTCTTGTGGCCCGTGACGGCACCCCTGTGACCAGTGACGGCGCCACTCCGGCCAGTGACGGCCGGAGGTGCGGCCCTCTCAGGCCTCGACAATCGCCCTCTCAGACTAGCCTGGTGTCCGCCCAGGCATGGCAAGGGTTCTGTCAGGACTATACATATCTGAAGGGGCCTTAAACCATCTAAGGGCCCCTCATGCCGAACGAGGGCCGACAGGGGACCCGCTCAAGCCGACCGAGTTCTCCTTCAGGGCGATTGAGGCCCTCTCAAGCCGACCGAGGACCGCTCAGGTTGACTGTGGTCCCATCAGGCCGACCAAGTTTCTCTTCGGGGCGCCGGCCGCCGGAGGATTCTCTAAGCCCGACCGTGGGCCCCTCATGCCAACCAAAGGCCCCTCAGACCGAACGTAAGTGCCCACAGGCTGACAAAGGGCCGAGTAATGGCCCTGAAGCCGACCCTTTGTGAATTTCTGTGCACGCCACTGAGTGTCACGCATGGAAGACAAGAAGAACAGTAGTTTTAGTGATGCTATTCCTTCAATTGAGGTAGGATGAGTATATCACTCCGGACGAGGCGGGGGCTGCCCTAAATGACTTTCCCGCTAAAAAAGTTGTATGCCGAGACGGGGAAGCTCCTGGACTTACGGTCTATCCTATTCTTCGTGCTGTCAGTAAAAGTTGAGCGCATATTTTTAGTTGGTTCAAACCTTACGTTTGAATGTGTTTCTAGTGTTGGCGCCCTTCGCTAAGAAAAATGGCATGGACCATATCCGATCGCGCAATATTTGCTCAAAGTGGAATTTAAAGTCGAACGCTTTACGTGTCACAAACCTTCGGCGTGGTCCTCCCTGCGCACTGACTTCATCTGACTCAGGCCGCTGCCACCGACGCAGGTCATCTCAGTCAAGGGCATCCCCGCAAAGACGTGGCTACGATGCAATGTGTACGAGAGGCGCCTCTCCGTCCTTATTGTCTACCACTTCCATCAGACGCCGCTTCACCAGGTCTAAGTAGAAAGCATCGGTAGGGTATTCATGGTGGCTGACAGTGATGCTGACAGTGATCGAATAAATGTGTTTGATTGACAATGTGTGCTTGGTCAATAGCCGGAGGGGCGCCGTCACTGGCCGGAGAGGGACCGTCACTCAAGAGTGTCGTCACTGGCCGGAGGAGTGCCATCACTGGCCATGTGGGCACCGTCCATGGGCGGCGGAGGCGAGGGGGAGGGGGGGGGGGGGGGGGGGCGCGTCCCCTCCAAACATTAGGACGCGTCCCCTCCAAACATTTTCGGATTTAACATTACGCCTATGGGCGTTGCATGGAAAGCATCGACTTCAAAGTGCCTCCGCCCTCCCCCCAACTTTCGGAAGGTGGCACCGCCCTTGGCACCGTCACTACCAGAAGAGGCGCTGTTACTGGCCAGAGGGGCGTCGTCATTAGCCGGAGGGGCCACTGCTGGCAATCCAGTAGTGGCGTCGCCACAACATTTTGAGTGGGGGCAGACAGAAGTTTGGGGGGCTGGCTCCATAGGGCTAATGTTAAAATCCTGCGAACTGGGGGAGGGGGGGGGGGGCGAACTCCGGCCGAAGCGATCCTGGCGGCGCCCGGCTTCCAGGCCCCTGTTGGCGACGCCCCAGGAAAAGTACTTGGGTATAAAGGTCCGAACTTTTTAAGCGGAGCTGCCTCGAAAGCCGGAAGAAGGCCTTGCGATCATGGTGTCTTTAAAACTGAAGCATCTCTGACTTCTGAGCCAAGAAGCCTCTTACGTCGATCGTGCTAATGAAGTGGAGAAACAGACCGGAGAGAGGAGTCAATATATTTTAGTTGGCCAGAGACAGCGTGCATTTCGGCAGACCGGGAAGAGGGTCGAGTGAATTTCGGCAGGCCGAAAAAGGGACAGGCAGTGCGGATTTAGGCAAACTAAGGAGAGGGATCAGAGGATTTCGATTTGCCGGAGAGAGGGGTTGGGTGGGTTTCAGCAGGACGGAGTTCCCGGTGCATGCGTCGTTAAATAAACACATACCAGAGAGTTAGGTAGATTTCGGCAGGTCAGAGAGGACAGAGAGAGAGGGGGGATTCGTCAGGCTAAAGAGAAGGGGTATATTTCGGCAGGCCAAAGAGAGAGAGGTGAGTGACCTACCCGTGACAGACCTAGGCACATCCACGATCGCACTCGAATATACGTGCTACTGACGAAGATGCGTGCTACTGACGGACGACATCCTACATGTGCTTTACAAATATATCCATTATATATTTCGGCAGGCCAAAGAGAGAGAGGTGAGTGACCTATCCGTGACAGACCTAGGCACATCCACGATCGCACTCGAATATACGTGCTACTGACGAAAATGCGTGCTACTGACGGACGACATCCTACATGTGCTTTACAAATATATCCATTATATTTTGTTCGATTATAATTTTTTTCTCTCTCGAAAAGACCAACTGCAAATGAGTAAGAGTAAGATAATTTACAATTTTTGCAGTTGTGTCAACCTATGGCGCCCCTGTAGACCCATGGCACCCCACTTGACGGCGAAAATGTACCCCCCCCCCCCCCCCCCTGGGTTAGCCGCCCCCCCCCCCCCCCCCCTTCGAAAAAAAATCCTAGATCCACCCTGACATACCACAACTTTCGTATCGGCGTATACGGTACCGTAGGCGTGGGAACAGGAGGGAGGGCCAGGAGGGAGGGCCAGGGGCGTGGGAACAGGAGGGAGGGTCAGGCCAGGCATGGGCCTTCTCACTTCTCAGCCATTTGCATACAATCTTTATTTTGCTTGGTGAATACAAATTGTGATGTCAAAAGGTTCGCCAAGGAAGAGCCCAAATCTGAAGAAAAAAGCAGATCTTGTATAAGGGGGTTGAGTTTATCTCATGACAAGATCAAAGTTTCAATGCCCCCACTTTTCGTGAGGCTCCTACATCCCTGACAACATTTACATTTTTCCCAGTTTCTGAGTCATTATCGCGTTTCATTTCTTACCCAGACGGTCACCATCGCTATCGTGGTCATTGTGCACAGGTGTTTCCACCACTGGCTGGTATTGGACTTCCGAAAAAGGAAAAGTCTGTGAATGTTGTTATTTCCGTTTGCATCTTTTTGTTTGAGTACACTAGGCCGGCCCGGCTGCCCCCCGGTAACTAGTCTTTGTGAAGTGTCAAAGTACTCCACTGTTTCAGACCATTTATTATATACTCCACTATTTCACACCGTTTATTATATACTCTACTCTTTCACACCGTTTATTATATACTCCACTCTTTCACACAATCCACTCTTTCACACCATTTATTATATACTCCACTCTTTCACACCATTCATTATATACTCCACTCTTTCACACCATTTATTATATACTCCATTCTTTCACACCATTTATTATATACTCCACTCTTGCACACCATTTATTATATACTCCACTCTTTCACACCATTTATTATATACTCCACTCTTTCACACCATTTATTATATACTCCACTCTTTCACACCATTTATTATATACTCCACTCTTTCACACCATGTATTATATACTCCACTCTTTCACACCATTTATTATATGCTCCACTCTTTCACACCATTTATTATATACTCCACTCTTTCACACCGTTTATTATATACTCCACTCTTTCACACCGTTTATTATATACTCCACTCTTTCACACCATTTATTATATACTCCACTCTTTCACACCATTTATTATATACTCCACTCTTTCACACCATTTATTATATACTCCACTCTTTCACACCATTTATTACATACTCCACTCTTTCACACCATTTATTATATACACCACTCTTTCACACCATTTATTATATACTCCACTCTTTCACACCATTTATTATATACTCCACTCTTTCACACCATTTATTATATACTCCATTCTTTCACACCATTTATTATATACTCCACTCTTTCACACCATTTATTATATACTCCACTCTTTCACACCATTTATTATATACTCCACTCTTTCACACCATTTATTATATACTCCACTCTTTCACACCATTTATTATATACTCCACTCTTTCACACCATTTATTATATACTCCACTTTTTCACACCATTTATTATATACTCCACTCTTTCACACCGTTTATTATATACTCCACTCTTTCACACCGTTTATTATATACAAGACTTACAACTATCTCACTTATTGACCAGCAGAAGAAGGAAGATGGTTGAAAGGGCGTCAACATCTGCAGCAACATGTAAATACGATCCGGCTCATGAACTCTGGACTGCATTTCAACGTTTTAAACTCCGCCGTAACGATGGACGCTAAGTGAGCGTCTCAGCCGCTGAGTAATCCGTTTATTCATTCCGATAAACTGCATTCGCTGAATCCCCTAATGCTAACAAAACAGACTGGAGTCGGTGCGCTGGTGCTGGTTGATCTGGGTGGATCACTCGCGGCAGGCGGCCGGAGACGGGAGGCGTCAGTGGCTATCTGGGCCGAGCCCGTGGTGGCCGGCCGGCCCGGCTGCACCGGCTGCACCCCGGTAACCGGCAGCTGGTGCTGGGTGCGCCGTGCCCGCAGCGGCCGGCCGGCCCGTCTGCACCGGCTGCACCCCGGTAACCGGCAGCTGGTGCTGGGTGTGCCGTGCCCGCAGCGGCCGGCCGGCCCGGCTGCACCGGCTGCACCCCGGTAACCGGCAGCTGGTGCTGGGTGCGCCGTGCCCGCAGCGGCCGGCCGGCCCGGCTGCACCGACTGCACCCCGGTAACCGGCAGCTGGTGCTGGATGCGCCGTGCCCGCAGCGGCCGGCCGGCCCGGCTGCACCGACTGCACCCCGGTAACCGGCAGCTGGTGCTGGGTGCGCCGTGCCCGTGGTGGCCGGCCGGCCCGGCTGCACCGGCTGCACCCCGGTAACCGGCGGCTGGTGCTTAGCGGGCTTCCGAGTAAACAGACCTGCTGATGCAATGATGTGACTGACGGCCGGTGGCGCGGCCCGGGGGCTGCGCCGGACAACGTTCTGATTCAGCCCGGAGGCCTGGCGGCCGTCACCGCTATCTGCACGGCTGTCGTGCAGGCGGTAGGTCGGCTGGTATTATTCGTGCTGGACCTTCTGATGGGTGAGAGCTTGTCATCGAGTGATTCTGCTTCATATTACGCTGCTCCATGTATCGTGTGTTTTGTGTTTTTGTAAACTATCCATGACAGACTGGATTATATGGTGAAAGCCAAACAGCATGCCCGATTAATGACATGTTTATTAGGGTGTCAGCAACCAGTCAATATTCAAAACGACCCTATGAGTTTCCTTTGCTCTGAGGACCCAGAACAACGATGCTGATGTTCATTTTTTCCAACTCGCTAAACAAGAGAGGCTCGAGCACGAGAAGTTTTCCCTATCTCAATACATTAGCAGCACCAGCATTGCGCCACCTGGTGGTGGAATATTGTACTAACGTACGATCATTCATTATAAGCATCACTGCGGCTCTCCAATTGCAACGAGGATCACAGTACAGAGTATGATATAATCACGACGCTTTACACGACAGTTAGTGCAAATAATAATGTATATTTGAAACAAATCCACCCCATTTGGTGCTGGGGAAAGTTAAGGTATGTATTTACCTTCTATCTCATCAGTGACATCAGATAGACATCAGGCCGGTTCGAATTCCGGCGACGGCGACTTGCTTTTTAGTCATTTTTTCACGTAAATGAGTGTTCATAGGTTCCTGTTGTCTACGAGATGGTCTGGGGGAGGGGGGGCAAGGGAGGGGGGGCGACACGATCCGAGGGGTAGGCCGACCCGATCAGACTTAATGGCTACGAGCTGTAGGCCGACCCGGTCAGAATTAATGGCTACATGGTGTAGGCCGACCCGATCGGACTTAATGGCAGGGTTATGTTAGGTTAGGTTAGTTGTTCCCTGCCACACTCTTGTCCATGGGGATCGTCAAATCGCTGTTTTTTGGTAATCGCTGGTTAAAAATAGCGCACTGCAGTACCGCACTTACTAAAAAGAAATACGCGCGTCGCAACTGGTAGGTTATATGGCGCCCACGTGCCGGAAGAAGAACTAGCTATAAATCAACCTGTACACGCTCCTGGTCATCAACTACGCTGCGACCAGCATCACCGAGCTGTTCGACTGGGAGACGGAGCTGGTGAGTGAGCCGCCGCTAATGTCTGAGTTCTGTGACGAGAAGATGACGAGCCTCGTCACCTCGCCGCTTTAAGTGGGGGCCTACCCGGTGCACACGGTGGCGGTGGGGCGCGCGGTGAAGGTGGTGACGGAGGCTGCTGGTGCAGTGTTTGGCGAGGAGCAGCGTCACGGACTCATCTGTAGCCGACTAGGTCACCGCCAGCAGGTGTTAGATGTGACCAGCAAACAGTTATGAATCAAAAACATTCAAAACCAGTGATATGCCCTGCACGCATGTTTGTAATATGTATCCTTCTAATGTTTGTCGCCTAAATGATACCGTTGTATTTTTCTATCGTTGGTTCGTTGGTAGGTGAACTGCTAAATTTCATATCTGACGTATGTGTTCTGTAATGTTTTAGTCGTCACGGCAGCCAGTGTTAGGAAGGTGCTGCTCCCTAAACAGTGTTTGGTAATCAGATGCGAGTAATTAATGGATGAGTTAAGACATCATCGGCAATTAATTAGCTGTTGCTGTGTCATAACGACTATGATATTTCCGAAAGTCCCAAATGTTCATATGTTCAATATGTTGTATCCATATGTTCATAAAAATCTGCTCTGCGTATTATGGTGATTGGTGGAGTTGCACGCTGCGTTGGCCAATAATCAATATTCACGCTTAGAGTATGGGTTATGTGATATGTCACTGATGAGATAGAAGGTACCTCAACTTTTACCAGCACCAGATGGGCTGGATTTGTTTCAAATATACATTATTATTCGCACTAACTGTCGTGTAAAGCGTCGTGATTATATCAGACTTTGTCCTGTGCTCCTCGCTGCAATTAGAGAGCCGCGGTGATGCTGAGAATGAATGGTTGCACGTTAGTACAACCTTCCACCACCAGGGCGGCGCTGGTGTCGCCAATGTATTGAGATAGGGCAAACTTCTCGTGCTCCGTACCGCTCTTGTTTAGTGAGTTGGAGAAAACTAACATCAGCATTGTTTTTAGGGTCCTCAGAGCAAAGGAAAATCATAGGGCTGCTTTGCTCCTTAGAAATTGATATAAATATGACACTAATTGTTTATGGCCTAATACACAAACTTTCGGTTTATCTCCTTTGTTACTGTCTGTGATGACAACAGATAACTACTTTTGCTTGTTGTCAGAGTGACCAAAGCTCCAGTAATGTAGAGGCTTTGTTGATAACAATGTAAAATTGCATAATTATAATTTGTTATTTGCACTTCTTGATATTTGTGTATGAGCTTAGTGTTCAATATTATAATCTTAGTTTTGAAGTGCGCTCCACCAGTTCCTATTCATACTACAAATTTCCGTACACTAAAAAATACTATTTGATAGACCTTGCATTGCAATAGGCAGTCATCGTATATCTGTATGTACACAATCAATAAAATGTCTTGTGTATATCACACGTCTATAAACATTATGATGGCACACACTTTGGTAACGGGAATCAGCTACCGCAGATCCAAGGACCTTGACCATTCTGAAATGGCATACTTACTTTGTATTGTTGGCTTCAGAAGGAAGGAGTGAAGGAAAGAAATGGAGGTCTAAGGAAGGGTCAAGGCAAGGGGTAAAAGTTTGATTATGGTTTGAAATGTCATTTTGACTCTTGGGCAGGGGCGGCGCCACGAATTTTTGCCAGGGGTGGCAAAATTGACTGAGTAGGTACGCAAGTATCCTCTACTGGGGAAACAAGTGTCACGGATGTATAAAATGCTTATATACCTCGCGACAAACAAGATTAAAACCCAATACATTTCGTCCTATGTTTGTGTTATTAATTAACTGATATCTATTTTTGAAAGTTCTTCAAATATTTTTAGCACATTTTATTTGGATACCGGACCCATAAATCATTACTAGCACCCCACGATGAATTAATTATGTATCGTGTTTTCAAATGGTAGACATGTATCGCGTTTTTTCAGATGGTCGACAATTTATCATTAACAAATATTAGCTACTGTAAGTATAATCTTGGAACTCAGTGCGTTGGACAGGAATTAGTAGAAGAAACGAGTAAGAAACTCGTTTATTACTCTCTTTTTACCTATATGTAAGACAAAGTTTGAATGTTGCGGTTGGTAGAGGTAAAGTACCGAATAAAGTCTAATTATTTCGTTATAATTTTGTAATTGATATAAACATGAGAGTTTATTAATGTCAAGACAATTATGACATATAAAGACATAGATGAACAGAAAACACACCACTGGTGGACGCGTTTCGACTTACAGAATTCCTCGGCTATATATAATTAGACGAAATTATACACACGTGTGTATAATTTTGTCTAATCATACGGTGCCGATGAAGTCTGTAAGACGAAACGCGTCCACTAGTGGTGTGTTTGCTGTTCCTATGTCTGTATATGTCATGCAAGTTTATCCACACACATTCATTCACTACTTTCAAACGGCGTGTGTGATAAACCTCTATCACAACAAAAGCAGATATTATCAGATAAATGACAAAAAAAACATCGCAAAGCACGGAGTCATATCGCGTGAAAGAAACGTACAAGCAGACGGCGCCCGACATGAATCGATGCAAGAGGCACTGGTTAGATATTGATTAACAATCAATTTACCCCGTGCACTGCCATGGGGCAGATATCACCCCCCCCCCCCCGCCCTGAGGATTTGCATGATTAGCGGAAAACGGCGGCGCGCAGAGCCGCCAAATTTGGCATGACTGTTTGGGCATCAATAACCCACATTGTGTGAAATGTTTGACTTAAGGGTCATCTCAGGTCAGGTCAACAGGTCACGTTATGTGACCCCACTTCCAAGCAAGTTTTTGAAAGTTTGTGGTCGTGCCAAAGTGATTGACCGAACGGTTTGAAACTCACAAGATTTCATAAGGTCATAAGTAGGTCTACAATTCGTGTATCTCTATATTTGTTATATCGGTGACCGAAGGTCAGGTCGATTGCGTGAGCTCCCCACTATAAATCAATGTGGAAAAAAATGAAAACACATATAAATCCATGGGGAAATGCCGCTAAATTTGAACAGTTTTCACTAGATGTGCCAAATGCAATGCCTTATGCCACAATTATGTTCTTTGAAGTCCGGTGGTATTGGGGCTCTATGACTAAGCGACTGTCGACATTTATAGTCGGGGGCTCTCACGCCGACCCTAGCAGGGGAGCCGAATGACCTTGCCAGTAGTCAGACTCCAACCCGGAACCCATGGGTTCCGAGCCCAACGCTCTACCGACTGAGCCACCCTGGCCCCTCTCTTAACTCTGTGACCTCTTCGAGGCGAACTCAGGTATGAGGTAACCACATGTCACGTGTGATTTTTCTTCAATAACTCTTTCAACCCAAGGTAGAACAATGGAGTTTCACCATTGTATTTAGCTCGATGAGATGCATCGATTGATGCAAAATTTGACAATGACCTGACCTTGACCTGACCTCAGGTTAGGTCATTTTTTATATGACCTAACTAGATCACTCGATATATCATTCGATGTACCTCGACGAGAGAAACACAATGATGAAACCCGTTTTCTCTATTATGCTCCTGTCTAAAGTTATATCCTTAAAGATAATTCGGCATTTTTTAGAATATTTTAAGTTCAATGGCTTCTGCTGAACTAACTATTGACCTTAGGTAAATTATTATGGAGCCTCAGTGACAGCAAATTCAATTATCTTACAAACCTTTTCCGTGTGTCGCTAGCTCTTTGAGTTATCGAAATATATACGGTTGTCTTAAAGGGATTATACGGGGTTTTCCCAGAATAATTGAGTTACATAGTAAAACGTACTTATAAAGGTGGTAGAAGTCCCACGGTAGCCACATTTGTCTGGAAATGACCTCTTCTGCACGTAAGGATATTCCAAAGTGCGCGGTAATGCCACCGCGTATTTTCTGCAGGACCGGCTGAGGCAGAGCCAGTCATCTCTTTTATGCTAATAAAAACACCTCACTTATGGCATATTTCCGGTAAAATAAGCAATATTTGAAAGAAAATAAACTTGTTTTGTTCCAACGACAGCAGCAGTTACCTAGTTTTCCCATAAAATTATATATTTTTCATTAATTTTCATGCCAAAAAATTAATACGCCACCACCAAATTATCAACGCTAAAGGCCAGAGATAAGAAAACCACAAAAACACAAAACCTCAACGAACAGTGTGTAGTAATACAAAGTCCCGTCAGTTTTGAATTGCATAATAATTTTGTGATCCAGTGTAGGACTTGCAGATAATTCAAAATCTCAAATTGATCTTAAGATAAAAGTGTTGGACAATAGTGCCGATCAAGTACTCGTTATCTGATACTAGTCTCGAAAAAACGCCCAAGTTTTAACGCTGATAATTGCTGAAATAATGGACTAAATGAGCATTGAGGTCCCTGTTATATGTCTTAAACGTGTTTAAAGCTCATACAACTGCAAAAGAGTGCATTATCCGCCCCCCCCCCCCCCTCCCCGACAGTCTTTGGTTGGCGCGAACCCCGGCTGTGCACGGGTTAAAATTAATTATATTGTATTTTTTTTAATTAAAATATTACGCGTCTGCCCTGCCCTTCCCTGCCTCTGCCCTGTCGTGCCCTGCCTCTGCCCTGTCCTGCTCCACCATCTGTCTTGCCCTGCCCCACCTCTGTCTTGCTTTGCCCTGCCTTGCCTTGCCTTGCTCTGCCCTGACTTGCCATGCCCTGCCCTGTCCTGCCCTGCCCCGCCCTATCCTGCATGTCCTGTCCTGTCCTGCCTTGTCTTGCCTCTGCCCCGCCTCTGTCCCGTCCTGTCCTACCCTGTCCCTACCTGTCCTGTCCCGCCCTACCCTGTCCTGCCCGCGTATACTGCAATGTAAACTTGCGATCAGTGAAGACCCCGAAATAAGTCCCTTGTGAATGGTCTTAACAGCGATTTGATTCTAAACTAACCTAACCTACCCTATATTTATGACCTAACATAGCCCCGCCATTAGCCCGCGCACTGCAGGGGGTTGATTTCCGCCCCCTCCCTCAGGTTTTCAAAGATAGCGAAAAAACGGCGGTGTGCAGCGCCGCCGGGTTTTGGCACACTTGTTAGGACATTCATTGCGCACACTTTGCAAAAAAAAATAACCTCGGGTCATCTCAGGTCAGGTCACCACACCAGGTCAAGTGACCCCACCTCCAAAAATGTTTGCAGTTGTGCCAAAGCCAGAGTTTTCACCGATCAGTTTGAAACTTACAGGATGTCATGAGGGCATAAGTACTTACAATTCGTATATCTCGGAATTTTGATATCGGTGACTTAAGGTCAGGTCAATTTCGTAACCTCCCCATAATAAGTCAAAGGGGAAATATACAAATGTTTCCTATTTCAAGGACATGCATGATATTAGTCCAATTACTTCTGGATCATGTTATTATAGGATATTATTGATGATCCAAGTGTAATTTTTGTTCAGTGAACCCTATTGGGTCATTTGAGGTCATGCGAGGTCACCATCATTTTTTTCTTCTCAATAACTCCTGACATAATAAATATAGCAAACATCACTGTAAAACAAGCATCACTGTGTTTGTCTCGTCGAGATACGTCTTCTCATATGCAACATGCCCTACTTGGGTCACCACTTGACATTGACCTGAGGTCAAATTGTTAAGTTGACTTAACAAGGTTACCATGTATATCATTCGAAGCGCCCTGACAAGATAAACACAATGACGTAAACAGTTTTCCGTTATCGTTAGTAAGTAAAAAGAAATAGTAAAAAACGATTTAGCAAAAAAAGTTTTTTTTCTTTTTGACCTCTGGAGCCTCAAAAATTGAACTGATATCAAATCTGAGGACACTTTAGCGATTGCAAATTTCACTGGCTGGCGTTTGTTTTTTCCGTTTGCTTCTAACTAGCATCGTTTCTGAGATATATGGGAATTTCTGGAGCGATGTCCTAAAACAGGAAAACTGGACAATTTGACCTTTGATGACCTCTGGTGACCTCAATTTTGACCTGATCTAAAATAATACTGAATACATTCGATAGAACATGTATCAAGCTATCAAATTCCCCTTTCTGATTCTCGCTACGTAGCGTAGTTTTCGAGATATCAGGGGGGGAATCAACCCCCCTGCAGTTCGTGTTCGGCGTAAAGCCCCTGCAGTGCGCGGGTTAAGTCCAATCGAGTAGTAAACAGGCCTACGCCATTAAGTCTAATCGGGTCGGCCCAAGATTCGCTCGTAGCCATTAAGACGAGGGACTTATATCGGGGTCTTCGCTGATCGCAAGTTTACATTGCAAATTAGGCGCCCCGCCGCCCTACTTGGCCCTGCTCTGCCCGTTGCCGCCACCCTGTCCTGCCCCGCCCAGTGGCGCCGGCACAGCTGTTGCATTGGCGTGCTCTCGGTGATAAGTCGAGTTAGATTACCCAATACGGAACGAAAGTTTCGGTCAAATTGGCGAATATTATGGTCATGACTTAGGCTAGAAAGTATAGTTTGAATAGCAATATAGACTAACGTCACTAAAATTTGCATTGGTCGACGAAGGGAACTGTTCCATTTGTTCGCAGCGGTCGGAATCTACAATTTTGGCAAAACAGCATCGGTAAAATTTCGAAGGGTGACCTAAATTTTAGAGGTGGCAATGCCACCCCAGTGTCTCGACGGTGGTGGCAGTCTGTCACCCCTGCCCCTTTGGTGGCGCCGCCATTGCTCTTGGGTGTAATCTGTCCATATCAAACTATCCCCCACTGTGTTGCTATCTATATGTTTGTTTATTCATCGCTAAACATTTATAGCATGCCGTCTCTGGCCGGTCAACTAGCTTTGCCGTACAGTTGCATCATTCGCCGGCGTAAAGGCAGTTCATGCCCTCATATACAAATGAGTTAACGCTGTCAATCGGAAGTTGAGATCGTTTATGTGTAAAATTGTCCAGTTTTGCGTATAAATGTTTCTACTCAAAATGGTTTCAATTTAATACCGCCAACCGCTTCACGCGGAAATTCCACGGTGCCTACTCCTCAACAAGTGTTTGATATTGTCCAAGGTGTTTAGAAGCTTCCCTTGCTCGACTTCGAATACATTTGAATATAAGAACGCAATATATCTTGAGAGGGATATGATATGGTAATGTAAACCTCACTAAGCTCAACACCTCTTCTAGTACATCAAAAGGCACAAACATCGCAATATACTTTGGTACCCGGTACGATTGGTATTTCGGAAAAACAATTTATTATGAGAACTTGCTTCTGACCAATCAACGAAAGACGAAGCGTAACAAAACAGCAGAGATGCTTCAACAAAAAAGATCGTGTTTGAAAAATGCTTAAGTACTCACTTGTTTTTCTTTTAACTTTCCCTAAACTACCTAAGCGATTTATAGAAAGTTGTTATTTTATCATAAAGTTAATATTTCATGAATGTTGTACCTTCCCATTGACATATGCTACATAAAGCAGGAAGACAATTCAAAAGGTCGTAATCTCCGTTTAACCCACAGGCCACAGGCATGGTCTCATTGTCTGCAAACCGCTACTGCTCCGCCTCACGTCACCGTTGGATCCGTGCCGCACCGCAGACCTGCAGAGGCATACCGGAGAGAGCCTGTGACCGGCGGCGGTGCCGCCGACAGCCGGCCTACTCTGTTATTGCCACTGGGCGGCGGCGGCGGCGGGCGGCGGGCGGCGGCGGCGGCGGCGGGCGGCGGGCGGCGGGCGGCGGGCGGCGGGCGGCGGGCGGCGGGCGGCGGGCGGCGGCGGCGGCGGGCGGCGGCGGCCTCTGAGCAATAGTGCTCGGCGGACCTCGGCGGCGGCCCAGCGGAGGCCAGCGGGACCTCGCCGAATTAGCCGCAGCCACCGGGGACGAAGCGGCCATCTTCCCAGGCCGACCAATCGCCGCCGCCGGCCCGCCCTGCATTGTTGCAGACCACGCCCCCGCCCGCCGGCCACCGGAGCGGGGGCGGGGACGGGGGCGGGGGGCACGATCAATGCACAGCCTCCTGCGGTCAGACATGGCGACCGGAGCTGCGGCAGCTCGACCTGCTCGGAGCTGCGGCAGCCAGACTACAGAGGACCTGGCCCCCGGCAGCGCCACCGACACTGGCCGGGTCACCCGACACCACGGACCTGGAGAGGCCGGGTCACCCGACACCACGGACCTGCAGAGGCCGGGTCACCCGACACGGACCTGGTGAGGCCGGGTCATCCGACACGGACCTGGTGAGGCCGGGTCACCCGACACCACGGACCTGGAGAGGCCGGGTCACCCGACACCACGGACCTGGAGAGGCCGGGTCACCCGACACCACGGACCTGGAGAGGCCGGGTCACCCGACACCACGGACCTGGTGAGGCCGGGTCACCCGGCACCACGGACCTGCAGAGGCCGGGTCACCCGACACCACGGACCTGGTGAGGCCGGGTCACCCGACACCACGGACCTGGAGAGGCCGGGTCACCCGACACCACGGACCTGGTGAGGCCGGGTCACCCGACACCACGGACCTGGAGAGGCCGGGTCACCCGACACCACGGACCTGGAGAGGCCGGGTTACCCGACACCACGGACCTGGTGAGGCCGGGTCACCCGACACCACGGACCTGGTGAGGCCGGGTCACCCGACACCACGGACCTGCAGAGGCCGGGTCACCCGACACCACGGACCTGGTGAGGCCGGGTCACCCGACACCACGGACCTGGTGAGGCCGGGTCACCCGACACCACAGACCTGCAGAGGCCGGGTCACCCGACACCACGGACCTGGAGAGGCCGGGTCACCCGACACCACGGACCTGGTGAGGCCGGGTCACATGACACGGACCTGGTGAGGCCGGGTCATCCGACACCACGGACCTGGAGAGGCCGGGTCACCCGACACCACGGACCTGCAGAGGCCGGGTCACCCGACACCACGGACCTGGTGAGGCCGGGTCACCCGACACCACGGACCTGCAGAGGCCGGGTCACCCGACACCACGGACCTGGAGAGGCCGGGTCACCCGACACCACGGACCTGGAGAGGCCGGGTCACCCGACACCACGGACCTGGTGAGGCCGGGTCACCCGACACCACGGACCTGCAGAGGCCGGGTCACCCGACACCACGGACCTGGAGAGGCCGGGTCACCCGACATCACGGACCTGGTGAGGCCGGGTCACCCGACACCACGGACCTGGTGAGGCCGGGTCACCCGACACCACGGACCTGGAGAGGCCGGGTCACCCGACACCACGGACCTGGAGAGGCCGGGTCACCCGACACCACGGACCTGGTGAGGCCGGGTCACCCGACACCACGGACCTGGTGAGGCCGGGTCACCCGACACCACGGACCTGGTGAGGCCGGGTCACCCGACACCACGGACCTGGTGAGGCCGGGTCACCCGACACCACGGACCTGGAGAGGCCGGGTTACCCGACACCACGGACCTGGTGAGGCCGGGTCACCCGACACCACGGACCTGGAGAGGCCGGGTCACCCGACACCACGGACCTGCAGAGGCCGGGTCACCCGACACCACGGACCTGGTGAGGCCGGGTCACCCGACACCACGGACCTGCAGAGGCCGGGTCACCCGACACCACGGACCTGGTGAGGCCGGGTCACCCGACACCACGGACCTGGTGAGGCCGGGTCACCCGACACCACGGACCTGCAGAGGCCGGGTCACCCGACACCACGGACCTGGAGAGGCCGGGTCAACCGACACCACGGACCTGGAGAGGCCGGGTCACCCGACACCACGGACCTGGTGAGGCCGGGTCACATGACACGGACCTGGTGAGGCCGGGTCACCCGACACCACGGACCTGGTGAGGCCAGGTTACCCGACACGGACCTGGTGAGGCCAGGTCACCCGACACGGACCTGGTGAGGCCGGGTCACCCGACACCACGGACCTGGTGAGGCCAGGTCATCCGACACGGACCTGCAGAGGCCAGGTCACCCGACACGGACCTGGTGAGGCCAGGTCACCCGACACGGACCTGGTGAGGCCGGGTCACCCGACACGGACCTGGTGAGGCCGGGTCACCCGACACCACGGACCTGCAGAGGCCGGGTCACCCGACACGGACCTGGTGAGGCCGGGTCACCCGACACGGACCTGGTGAGGCCGGGTCACCCGACACGGACCTGGTGAGGCCGGGTCACCCGACACGGACCTGGTGAGGCCGGGTCATCCGACACGGACCTGGTGAGGCCGGGTCACCTGACACCACGGACCTGCAGAGGCCGGGCCACCCGACACCACGGGCCTGCAGAGGCCGGGTCACCCGACACCACAGACCTGGTGAGGCCAGGTCATCCGACACGGACCTGGTGAGGCCGGGTCATCCGACACGGACCTGCAGAGGCCGGGTCACCCGACACCACGGACCTGCAGAGGCCGGGTCACCCGACACCACGGCCCTGCAGAGGCCGGGTCACCCGACACGGACCTGGTGAGGCCGGGTCATCCGACACGGACCTGGTGAGGCCGGGTCACCTGACACCACGGACCTGCAGAGGTCGGGCCACCCGACACCACGGGCCTGCAGAGGCCGGGTCACCCGACACCATAGACCTGGTGAGGCCAGGTCATCCGACACGGACCTGGTGAGGCCGGGTCATCCGACACGGACCTGGTGAGGCCGGGTCACCTGACACCACGGACCTGCAGAGGCCGGGTCACCCGACACCACGGACCTGCAGAGGCCGGGTCACATGACACGGACCTGGTGAGGCCGGGTCACATGACACGGACCTGGTGAGGCCGGGTCACCCGACACCACGGACCTGGTGAGGCCGGGCCACCCGACACCACGGACCTGCAGAGGCCGGGTCACCCGACGCCACGGACCTGGTGAGGCCGGGTCACCCGACACCACGGACCTGCAGGGGCCGGGTCACCCGACACCACGGACCTGCAGAGGCCGGGTCACATGACACGGACCTGGTGAGGCCGGGTCACATGACACGGACCTGGTGAGGCCGGGTCACCCGACACCACGGACCTGGTGAGGCCGGGTCATCCGACACGGACCTGCAGAGGCCGGGTCACCCGACACCACGGACCTGCAGAGGCCGGGTCACACGACACCACGGACCTGCAGAGGCCAGGTCACCCGACACCACGGACCTGGAGAGGCCGGGTCACCCGACACCACGGACCTGCAGAGGCCAGGTCACCCGACACCACGGACCTGGAGAGGCCGGGTCACCCGACACCATGGACCTGCAGAGGCCGGGTCACCCGACACCACGGACCTGCAGAGGCCGGTCACCCGACACCACGGACCTGGTGAGGCCAGGTCATCCGACATCACGGACCTGGTGAGGCCGGGTCACCCGACACCACGGACCTGCAGAGGCCGGGTCACATGACACGGACCTGGTGAGGCCGGGTCACCCGACACCACGGACCTGGTGAGGCCGGGTCATCCGACACGGACCTGGTGAGGCCGGGTCACATGACACGGACCTGGTGAGGCCGGGTCACCCGACACCACGGACCTGGTGAGGCCGGGTCACCCGACATTGGTCACCCGTCTCCGTCGTCTCCGCGTCCTCCCGGCTCCCAGGTCCCGGGTCTTGGTAGCCTCTGAGCCATGGACAGCAATCTGAAGCCTGAGTGCAATCTGAAGCCTGAGTGCAATCGGAAGGTTTAAGTGAAGCGTAGTTATGCGCAGGGCTGCGGAGTCGACATAATTTGAGCAACTTCGACTCCGACTCCGACTCCGACTCCGACTCCGGCCTATATCCGTTCTCCAACCGCATGTGCTAGAAAACAATATTTGCAATGCCATCTATTTTCTCAGTTTGTCTTTATTTTTAACAGTATGAAGAACAGTGCTACGCCGCCCGAGCACGGGCCCGGCGTGCCGGCCGCGCGTCCAGCCCAGTCGCGCTCGCCTGCAGGCGGCGGAACCCGCGAAACGGGCACCGAGCGGCGAGCGCAGCCAACCGCCTCCGGCCCAGCTCTGAGCAGCTGGGCTTCAGTCCCAGCTCGTTCCAGCTCGTCTTCACTGGAGCCGCTGCTGCTCCCGGATCCTGCGCTGTCTTACAGCTGGCCAGTCAGTGCGCCGCTCTCCGCCGCCTCGCTTCCGGCAACCAAGTATACCAGTCAGGGGTGTGGATTTCCAAAAATAATTGGGGGTGATCAAGGGCGGATGTCATCGTGCCATGCCCCTAAACGACTGAAATTAACCGAAAAATCTCATATTTTCTTATTGTTAAGGAAATCTAAACAATGTTTACAAAGTTAGGTAAGTTTGTTTTAAACATAGTTAAATGCACAGGAGAGTAATCCTTTGTGGTCGTGCAACAGCCACAAAGGATCACACCATTCACCACACGACACCACACGACACCACACGACACCACACGACACCACACGACACCTCACGACACCACACGACACCACACGACACCACACGACACCACACCAACAGCCACACGACACCACACGACACCACACGACACCACACGACACCACACGACACCACACGACACCACACGACACCACACGACACCACACGACACCACACCAACAGCCACACGACACCACACGACACCACACGACACCACACGACACCACACGACACCACACGACACCACACGACACCACACAACACCACACGACACCACACCAACAGCCACAACAGCCACTGGACACAGTGTTGGCTGAGGACTTCAAAACTCACAGGACGTGAGCATGCCACAGATACCTACGATACCTCTACCTATCTCGGATTTTGTTTTATATCGGTGGCCTAATGTCAGGTGAGTTTCGTGACCTTCCCATTGTATGTCAACGAGAAAATATGCGAATGTTTTCGTATCAGAGGAAACGCATCAGATCAGAATAATAATTGTAATATTATGCTATTATAGCTCATCCTTGATGCCCCAAGTACAATTATTGCTCAGTGACCACTACAAGATCGAGTGAGGTCATTTGAGGTGACCAGCACTTCTTTGCCAATAACTCTTGATAGCATAAACTGATGATAAGAACGTGAGACCGGCACCACTGTGTAATTGTATGTCTCGTCGAAACGCGTCAGACATTGCGCAGCACGACATACCTGGTTCACCACCTGACCTTAAATTACCTTGACCTGAGGTCAAATTTTGAATTTGACTTAGGTAACCTGGTCACTATGGTATAATTCGAATCTCCTTGACGAAACGAGCACGACAGAGGTGAAAAAAGTTAGCGACACGCCAACGCACGTTGCTGTCAGCTGAATGGACTATGAGACAGCTTCCCAGTTTATTTTTCATAGAGCTGTCTTGAGCTGTCGCCTTGAGCTGGCTTGAGCTGTCGCCTGTCAAAGCCCCATCGAGAAACATGCAAAGTTCGCTATTTTGATTTACTAGCAGTGTCTCTTTGCGACAGCCGCCACAGAAATATCCCGGCGTTGTGACTGCCTGCATATGTTAAAATCCCAGAGGCGTTGGAAGCATACCGGTGGGACTGCTATCAGCTGTCTACAGTGCGACGTTTGTGCCGCGGTGTTTTACAACTTACCCGTTGAAAGTTCACCTTATCATGTAATTGTGTTGCAAAGTCCTTCGTTAGATGTCGCTACCTGTTCCCATGATGTATAGTTTTAAGTCTTTTTTAAGTTTTATTTTTAGCAATTTAAGCTTAAAACAAAATAGATAAATAATTTTGTTTTGTCAGGCACAAAACAAAACCAAAAGACAACATTTGGGAAGTATTACATAGCGGCACCTAGCGGCAAAGAGTTGCAAAAAATCAACTTTTAGTGGGAGTCATTTCAATGTGTGCGAGAGTGCTCGTTGGCGACTAGCGTGTTGAGTGTTAATTGGAGGGTGCGTTTTCATTGACTGAGGTTGTGATGCCTTTCTAACCATGGGAAAAGTAACTGTCAATGCTCCATCGAGGCAAAGGGTTGTCTGTGGGCACCGGGGTTGTAACCATGAGGCGGAGCTTCGCTGGTGGCGTAATGCGCGTCAAGAACGCGTCGTTCGGTGTTGGGGGTAAGTGCTGCAGTGTCCTAGCATTCATTGGGATATTTAGTGGAAAACGTCACCCTATGGATACTATTTTTCCACTCTTTTCCCCAAGTTTTGCTGCGAATTTTCCACTCCTGATCTTGAAATATATTGGATAATTGGAACCCTGATACTGATGTATGGATGCAATGCTAGGGACAGCCTGTGGATGGAAAGATAGGTAAGAATTGGCATAGGTAATAACTAATTCTGGTGAACGGGGAAATGGGTATTGATAAAGCCTAGTACCTACAAATGTTTTTTAGTTGAATGTTCCACTCTTATGCTGATTTTTAGCCAGAATTTTCCACTCCGCACACCAGCTCTAAAGCAATCCTAGGACCCTGGTAAGTGGGCAAGGTGGAACGCGCTTAACCAAGGTGAAGTATCAAGCATCCAACAAGCAGGTATATTAATGTGATTGTGCTAGTAGTAGTAGTAGTAGTAGTACTTTATTAAAGGCCATCCATATCAACTGTGGCTATTACGGCCCTCTCGTCAGTAAAATGGGACAATGACATGCATGTAAAACATTCACACTCGTACCGAACGCAGACATACACAGGCCAACTATGACATGAATATAAGAAACATGACAAAAACGGATGAATGCTAAAATGACACTAAAACACTCAAAACACACGGATTAAGAGCCACCGAGATCACGTAGGTAAGCCTTCAGCCTTGTTTTAAAGTGTGTGCTCCCTTCAAGCCCCGAATGTCCGCTGGCAACTCCGCTAAGTTGCTAAGTTCTATCCGTACACGTCATTTTCTTATCCAATTGTTAATGTTACTGCATAAATGTTGTAAATAAGTCAAGCAATTAATGCATTTTGGGGCTATGTGGATAACAATGAGCCATCAATCCATTGAGCATGATCTGAATGGGATCAGTGAAATGCATTTTCAATGTAACAACAGTTGTTTTGGTTCAATGAACAAACGTAGATCTTGCAACATGCTGGACATGCAAGTTTTAGGATGCATTACAAGATCACAAGCAGTAGTTATACACTAGTGCTAACCTGTCCACTCCGCTGGACGATTGTATACACTATGCAGGTCAAGTGGTGGTTACTACCCGTGGCACACCCGTCGTACCTGATTACCTATTACCCGTCAAGGGATCACCGTCCTACCAACTCCGGTGCGTCGGTGACTTATCCCATCTCCCACATATGATGTCCTATGCATAGCTAGCTGGCATCTCCGTGATGGAGGTATCCGCACCAATTCAGCACGTGAATTAACTTGGACTTTTAAACTGAATATACTGAGCGGTTCCGGATGGACAGACAGACAGACAGACGCTTATCAAATAGTAGTATAGATAGATATAGATACAGATACAGATACAGATATATGTATTAGGACCCTCCATAGTATGGATTTTATGGTATCCACGTCATTACAAAAATTAAGTACACCAAGGTAAAAGTACAAAATACAGCATCAGATGATGATACAAATACAAATGATAAAACACAGCGGCAAAAGAGTGGCAACACAGACCGACCCCGGCCGCTGACATCGATCGCAACCATATCCCGGTATATAGATGCAGCATGCAGATGGGCTATCGCCTAGCCTCTGATGTGAGGGCGTTCCAGGCACTCGCGGCTCGGTACATGAAACTGCGCTTTGCGAATTCCGTCCGCACGCGGGGCAGCTCGAGCTGGCCGCCTTCACTGGCGCGCGTGTGGCGGGTGGTCACGTCGGCACGCCTTACCACCCGACCGCGCAGCGGCTCTGAGGCGCTGGGGGCAGTGATGAGGTGGCGCACAGCGGCAATGTCACGTTCGTTGATCATGTCCTCAACATTAGGCCACCCGAGCTCCCGTAATGACGGGGTGACATGATCGCGCCGGCCGAGGCCAGTCACAATGCGGACACCGAAGTTGATCGCCTTTTGCACGCGCTGCCTCTGTGCCGCGGTACAGTTTCCCCACACCGTTATGCAATAACGGATGTGAGGGAAGACGAGAGCCTCGACCAGCAGACGTCTGACGCATTTTGGCAGCTTATGACGGATTCGCGCGAGACCTACCAGCACACAATAGCAACGCTGAACGACCGACGAGACTTGGCGGCTCCATGACAGGTGTGAGTCGATGACAACACCCAGCACTGACGCTTTGTGAGGGAAAAATTTCGTCGTTGCCGAAATAAACAGAGAAGTCGGCAGTGATGTTTTGACGGCGAGATCTGAGGATGATCATCTCCGTTTTAGCCGGATTGATTTTTAGACGGTTCTGTGTAAACCACTTCATAGCTATAAGGAGAGAGCTCTCAATACGAGTTTTTAGGGCCTGAAGGTTTGATGGAAAGTCAGCATCAAGGAACTGAGTGTCGTCACGTACATCACGATCCTTCCGTGTGGAAGGTGCTGTGGCAGATCGTTGGTGAAAATGAGGAAGAGCACAGGTCCTAAGATCGATCCCTGGACCACCCCGTGAGTCACGTCCAGTGCGCACGACCCTGTTGATGATGCTGATGATCATTGCTGTTCTGTGCAATCATCAGATGCTGTTCAATAATGTCCCTGTCATCTGGAAAAATCAGAGCTGTGAGTTACTTTATGATTTGACTTACAGGGCATGTCAACTATGATGTTAAATTGTTGGTTTTCGATTGGCGCATAGGTACATATTTAAAGTTAACAATACACAGCAAATATCATTTTGACGGGTGTCAGCTTTTAAAAGTATTACAGAAGACTAAATGAAGAAAAAAATAGTGTATGTTTTGTCATTACTCCTTGATGTGCATTGGTGCTCAGTATAAAATGGTTTGTATTAAATTCAGCTCAGCAATCGGCAAAATTGGAGGTTAAATTATTGTGTTGTCACAAATGGAGGCGGCGGCAAAACGAAACGAAGCGACGCTCCAGAGTCTGGACAATGCAGACCCGGCGAGATGTCATCTCTCTCTGACCATCCTGCCCTGTTGGAGCTCCACAACACCCACTCCCTGAACTACGGCCGATTCTTCTCACTCAGTGAACCAACACACAGCTCTGCCGCACCTGAAGCTACCACCAGACATTTAGACGAACTGCACTGCCAGTATCCATAGCTAACGGACGACACTGCAGGCAATTCTACTTATCCCGCCATTGACTGGGGTCTCAGCCTAACGCCATTGACTGGGGTATCAGCCTAACGCTATTGACTGGGGTCTCAGCCTAACGCCATTGACTGGGGTCTCAGCCTAACGCCATTGACTGGGGTCTCAGCCTAACGCCATTGACTGGGGTCTCAGCCTAACGCCATTGACTGGGGTATCAGCCTAACGCCATTGACTGGGGTCTCAGCCTAACGCCATTGACTGGGGTCTCAGCCTAACGTCATTGACTGGGGTCTCAGCCTAACGCCATTGACTGGGGTATCAGCCTAACGCCATTGACTGGGGTCTCAGCCTAACACCATTGACTGGTGGAAGGGGGGGGGGGGGCGTTAACCATCCCCAGTGCAGGGGGAGGGGGTGGATGCCACTCCCATCGGTTTTTCGGAAATAACTCGTGTATTTATCAACCGATTGCGATGAAACTTCCAGTACCCTACTTTTGAACAATTTGACACATAATATGTGACCGAAGTAATTTCTTTAACACTGGTATTATATTATTGTTCGTTTTTATCGGAAAAACTCAGTGTTTTTGTTTGTGTTTTTATTACAAGTTCGTTTGTATTATGAAGTATGACTCACACCATGCGAACAGCACAAAGAGTGGTGTCATAAGGTGCCTAACTAACAGGGCCGCAGTGCTGTGTAGTGACAGGCAGGCGGGGCTTGCCGAGAGGAAGCATCTCCGACAAATATTTATGGATAATGGTTAACCGGAGACATATGTCACCAAAGCTATGTCGAAGACAAAGAAAAAAAAACAGCCAACAAACCAGCAAGCAGAGGCCTACGTACGTCGGACTTCCATACACCAAGGGCGTCACTGAGAAATTAGCAGGGTACTAGCTCCCATCAACATTAAAGTGGCCAACAATTCCAAACCTACTCTGAGAAAGGAACTCGTATGTGTGAAAGACAACATACCCAAGGAACAGCAAAGGGGGTTCCTTGGGTTATTATATGTTGTTTACAAAACGGCATACGAGTGCGGTGCAGCATACATCGGAGAAACGGGGTGCCCAAAAGCGCCCGACTGAAGGAGCATGTATCTGCACTGAAACATGATCGAAGAGAGACTTCGCCCCTGGCGGATCATTGGATTGAGTGCCGGAACCCCTTCGACCCATGAAAAACAAACACTTAAAGGGAAATAATGACCTTTTTCCACAAAAATGGAGTTAGCACTTAAAATCGCCAGACGAGACCAAAATATATTGTAAATTCATCACATTTTGCATGAAAACTTTCCTACCGAAAGATATTTCAAGTTAAAGTTGATAAGCGTTCCACACTTTTAACGACCGGTACTTGCAAGTACTTTTGGTCCTCATCAAACTGCGGGCTTTTCCTGTATTGTTTTTTTACGCAATGGAGTGGAAAATATATTGTGCGTTCTGCTTGTTGTGATTATAGGCCCGGCGATCTTCTAAAACTAACAGCGATTGGAAAAAGTGGCAATAAAATCGGAAGCTCATCGATGCACATCAACGGCGGCATAGTTAGTGATTGCGACCCTCAATTTTTGAAAATTTATTAATTTGTTTTCAACATTAGGAGTATTGTATAATTTGTCTGTGGCTGTATATAACACTATGCTGTATATCATCATGAAAAATAAAAATAAATCCCCAAAAAACTAACAAACAATAACACAAAACTGGCAATTAAATCGGAAGCTCATCGATGCACATCGACGGCGACCTATTTAGCGTCGGCGATTTGTTTACAAAGTCATTGTCTTGCTTCTCGGCTCACTTAACCATTGTGGCGAGTTGTTCCTGATTAGTACACCCAAGTCCCGTAGCAGGTTTTGTTAATGACGTCACTGGTGCCATTCTTGTGTAGCATTGCAAAATATATCTGATTTTGAGTTGAAAGCTAATTAAAGACTTATTCAAATTATTGTTTTTAAGTTTTCATTTTCTTGTTAATCATTATTAAAGGTATTGTATCACTGTATTTCATAGTAGTTGACACTTCAGAAACTTGTGACGTAATAGTATTGTATCCAATATGCATTTCCCTCACCTTTTGCTATTGTGACGCAGTGCCGAGTGCTTTGCGAATACTAGCTTGCCTGGGGTTCAATTCATCCCGCCCTTATTTTATTCGAGTTGGTATAGTTTGCATGTTGTTGTTATTCATGACTTATACTGATAGTCAGTCATGCATCACGGATGCTTCACGGATTGCTTCACGGATCAGAGCGCTGCTCGAACGCACGCTAGTAGCGCTTTCGTTCTCCATGGCAACCAGGCGTGAGCCAATGAAAAGCCAGAACGTATTCCCTTTCTGGCTTTTGATTGGCTGACGCCTGGTTGCCATGGAGAACGAAAGCGCTACTAGCGCTACTAGCGTGTGTCCGAGCAGCACTCAGTTTGATCGGAAACGTCACAGAGCCTCCAAAAATGCCGCACTCGATGTAAACAATGGTAGGGAAAGACGAATTTGTCAATGACCTTCATAAAGTACACAAGGTACTTGCTTTGTATTTTTTCCAAACTTACAACTATGAATTTGGGAATAATTTTATTTAATTCTTAAATTTAAATAAAATAATTTTAAAACCATAACGGTAGCCTAATAAATTGTTGCTAACAAAATCAAAAGGTCATTATTTCCCTTTAAGCTGTGGAACGAAACTGGCCTCGACGCGTTATTAGGGAGAAGATCGAAATTCACTTGTAAGCCTCATCACTAAATCAAGACGTAGGTAAAACATCTCTTAGCCCCATATGGAACACTGTTTTTCATCGGCCTGGCTAATAATTGTCATATGTGCGAGTGCATCAATGTGCGAGTGTCTGTAGTATGTTATTGTCTGTCATTTAATTTGTTGTCTCATTTTCAGTCTGTCTTGGCTCAAGCTAACGTATTCTTCTTTATAGAGACCTACAACAATTATCACGTGGTTCCACGTATGTTTCGCTTAGTTAGGTTTTTGTTTGTCGATGTCGCCGCTTTTTGCATGTTGACCCTGTGCAAGGTACAGCAAGATGTACCGAAATATTGATCTTTTGTAATTAAAACAAAAACACACTGAGTTTTTCCGATAAAAACGAACAATAATTTGACAGATACTCTGAAAATTGTCAACTACTATCCCCCATGACCTATGACCTGTGTCTCAAGGTAATGTGGGGCGCAACTGGCGTCCCGTAGTATCGGTGCTGGTAACTTGTGCAGTTTCCGAGTGTTTGCTGCTTAGGAGCACAAGCACAGGTGTCAACAGGTGATATTTATTGTTTCCACCGATATCGTGATCTCCGATGACCTGATATGACTTGTTTGGCCTCTGGCAGTTTCTAGGACATTTTGTGACGCCGATTTCAAATTTGGCATTCATTTTACATGATTATATGTTCCACTGGGGCCATGCACTTTCCCAGGTCAACCGAGGTCACTGACCTCTGATGACCTGAGATGACCTTTTTGAAACATGGTAGTTTCTAGGAGATTTTGTGACGCTGATTTCAAATTTGGCATCCATTTGTCTTAATTACATACTCATTCACGATTCTAGCTCGATTGAATTCAATGTCTACGCATTTACAATTTGGATGAAATCCTCATTGACATGACCTCATCATTGACATGACCTCAGAGGTCACCTAATGACCCAGGACATTAAAATCGGATATCATCAGCTTACTATCGTCCCAAGCAACACGCTCGTTTTTTAATCGAAGCTCTATCTCAATTAGCGGCAAAACGCCAGTGGGGGTCATCCCCCGGCCCTGCACGGTCACGTAGCAGTGTTCGTCACGGGCCCACCGACCCCCAGCCCGGCCCGGCCCGGTCATCCCCGGCCCTGCACGGTCACGTAGCAGTGTTCGTCACGGGCCCACCGACCCCCAGCCCGGCCCGGCCCGGCCCGGCCCGGTCATCCCCGCCCCTGCACGGTCACGTAGCAGTGTTCGTCACGTGCCCACCGACCCCAGCCCGGCCCGGCCCGGGCCCATGAACCCGGACCAGGCCCGGACCAGGCCCGGTCAAATTCATAATATTGAGGCCAAGGCCCGGTCCAACCCGTTCAGATTAAGCATATAATTATTTTCACAAAATTTGAATTCATTATCCCAGCATATTTACTTGTATACTATAAATGAGAAACAATGAACCAACTATGCTAACCAAAAATAAAGCCACAGTCACTGGATTTCCGGGTCCGGGTCATTGACATGACCTCAGAGGTCACCTAATGACCCAGGACCTTAAAATGGGGTATCATCGGCTTACAGCAACACACTGCAACAGTGTGTTGCTGTGGAAAAAAATACTGTTGGTTAAAACATTGTTAACAGTGTGTTGCTGTGGAAGGAACTGCTGGTTAAAACATTGTCAAGCTCTGAGCTGAGCTTGCGCGCATTACTTCAACATTCTCAGGTCAGGCCCGTCCAGAGCCCGGTGATTTCTTTAAAGCTGAGGCCCGGCCCAGGCCCGGCCCAGGCCCGGCCCAGGCCCGGTCCATGGCCCATAGGGCCAGCCCGGCCCGTGGCGAACTCTGTCACGTAGGTATCGTACGCTGCACTGCGCTGCTGCACTGCGCTGCTGCACTGCGCTGCTGCACTGCGCTGCTGCACTGCGCTGGTGCACTGCGCTGCTGCACTGCGCTGCTGCACTGCGCTGCTGCACTGCGCTGCTGCACTGCGCTGCTGCACTGCGCTGCTGCACTGCGCTGCAGTGCAATGGCGAGGGTTAAACGCCACCTGGTTATCTTCTGAACCAATGATCGCAGCGAGACGCGCAAGGCGGCATTCGAAATCTCTCAATGATACGAATATCACGCACACTAAAAAATGTCGAATTGAGGTCACATCGCAGGTCACGGTCAGCTCAGGTAAAAATCGAGGTATTTGAGTTTATGGGAGATACTTTCCATCCAAAGCCTTCGATTGCGACCATGATCACCCACAGTGCTTTCAAAGGTATGATGCACATCCTGCATGAGCTAAAGTGTGATTGTTGGCAAAGGTCAAAGTCAAGGTCAGGTCACAAAAGGTCACTATGCGCAAAATATCTACGAAAGTCATGCGACACATGTTTCAGCTCAAATGTAAAAATCGAGGTATTTCAGTTTATGGGCCATACTTTCCATCCAAAGCTTTCGATTGCGACCATGATCACCTAAAGTGCTCTCAAAGGTATGATATACATTCTGCATGAGCTAAAGTGTGATTGTTGGCAAAGGCAAAGGTCAAGGTGAGGTCACAATAGGTCACTATGCGCAAAATATCTACGAAAGTCATGCAACACATGTTGTATGGGTTATTTTACACGCATAATTCAATAGTGACAGTCATTTTACCATCTGACCTCATTAAGGTGAAGTTAGTGTCAAGCTCAGGTCAAGGTCAGGTCACATAATGACAAAATTTGAAATTGACAAATCTAAATAAGAAAACCATGTTTCTAGACTAGTTTTGTCTCCGAAATACAGTGCTGGAATTTATTTGTCTGCATCTGGTCACCAAAAGCAAAACAACGCAATTTGAAAATATGATGTCATGAGTTACTCACACTTAGGGAGCCATAAGTTAGTAAAAAACAAAGATGTTGTTTTAAAATTTGGTTTGTGTATTATACATAAGTGGTTCTCCAACACATATTCCGTTTTTTTTTTGTTAATGTCGGAAAATTTTGATTTTGAGGGCATTAAAAAAAATCGTTTATTTTATTTTCGAGGATCACTAACCAAAAGTTTCAAACACCCGAGATAGCCATGTTATACCCGTTGCCATTTTATATCTTTTGACGTTTTTTAATTGCATTTTGCTCAAAATATAGCATTTGTACTGCCTGTTAACCCTATTTGTAACAGGCTCCTGGCTACCCCTATTTGTAACAGGAGGGGGGGGGCGGATTCCGCCCCCCGGAGATCTCGAGATCCACCCGTCTGATTTCTAAAAATGAAACGGTGTTTGGTTTCCCTCAACACGATCTACATTTCTGAAGAAAAAAACAATTATAGGGGGGCAACAGGGGGGCAAAAATTACAAATTGTAGTAGTACATGTGATCCAAGACAGCTGTCATGTTTATCAACCGATTTTAACACAATTAATGGGAATCGATAGAGATTGAATTGGAAATTTATATATGGCGATAACTTTTGCAAATTCAAAAATCATAGGCGTGTGCAGGTCACGCAATATGGGGGGGGAGTAAATGCGGAATAAAACTATTTTTATGTTTTTTATATATAAATGAAATGGTATGTTATTGTGACATTAGGAAAACAGTTATAAATTATATTTACTGCCATAGGCGGTACCAGGCTAGTGAAAAAGGGAGGTCAAATAGGAAAAAAATAATAACCGCAGGCATGTTGCTACCCAGCACTATAAATAAGTTACTGATCGTAGATAGTTCTTTTTTGCATATTGTAATTCGTCATAGGCGCATCCAGGATCCAAACTGGGGAGGTGCAAGACCTTTTGATAAGTATATTATCCGCTATTATGATACTAACTAGTCCACAGTGACTATTTCACTTACAACTTCAATTCACATTGCTTACCCCCTTTTTATCCTACCTGGACTCGCTTATTATCTCATATTCGTTCGTAGAGTACCCTGTGGTGCGTGTTTAATCCGAAAACTGCTGTATGTTATGTCATTGTAGGCCCATGCATCTTAGTTTCCTTGCAATAAGATGACCCCCTTTCTTCCATTCCTGAGCACGCCTCTGCAAAAAAAAATATTCCCTTTCCTGGCCTCATATGTGCATACATCATTATAAGTTAACCGTCTATTGCGCCGTAATCACTGGCATACCGTCATCACCATGCCAGTCACCCCCTTTTCATGTGCCTGAACACGCCCCTGCAACTCTATATGTAATAAATTACGAAAATAATGGAAGGAGAAGCTATCTTTTACATCTTGATAGCTATAAATGTTCCTTACATCGCTCTATTGGCTTCCCGCCAAGCATTGAATACTTCCTGGAAACCCCTCCCCCTTTGCAAGCCCCTGAAACCGCCTCTGCCATGCAATTTTTATGATATTTCATTAACATCAACTAATTTTCACTTGTTGCAATCACCGTAAACCCATGTAACTCCTTTATACTTGAGGCAGTTAGGAAAAAGCCGTGAAGATCGCATTTCCGTATTATCGCCAAATGTCGCTGCCGAACCCTCCCAAAACCGTGCCCTGGAACCGCCGCCTCTGTTCAGTTTAAGAACTCAAAATTGTGACTCCGAATGCGGAATTCAATTCTAGGAAAAGTCGCCAAATTTCATGGGCCTGCTCCCAGCCGTTCTGGAATATCTGCGAATAACATGAGTGGGGCGGAATCCGACCTCCCCCTGTTACAAATAGGGTTAAAGTTTAGCTGATTTTTGCGTCAAACTCGTGTGTAGTGTCGTCACTACATTTGCTATATCTAGAAAGATTTCAATGAAATTGTTTCATTTTTTTAACGGAAGATGTAAAATCGATGTAGGAGAAGGTACTCGAAGTTTCACGTTGTTACCCTATTGTTTTTGTTTAGCTTTTGCGAAAGTTCATCAAGCATTAAACACCCCCCCCCCCCCCCCCCCCAGGCAATGGCGGGATAACCGCAAAATGCTCGGACTGTTTGTTTACGAAGCTAGTGCAGCTCTAAGTTGGCGACCGGCGCCGTTCGGACGGTTGCTTTAGAAGTTTTGTTTTCAGTCGTAAACATGCATTCCTCTGAGACATTAGTCAAAACAAATGGCTCGTGCCGAGTCATCCCGGAAGGCCAAGGTCAGACTGTTACCCTGTGTAGACGCTTACATGTCATGTACTTAGCTGGTTTGGGTCAGGCCCTGATCCAGTTCGGACGGTTGCTTTAGAAGTTTTGTTTTCAGTCGTAAACATGCATTCCTCTGAGACATTAGTCAAAACAAATGGCTCGTGCCGAGTCATCCCGGAAGGCCAAGGTCAGACTGTTACCCTGTGTAGACGCTTACATGTCATGTACTTAGCTGGTTTGGGTCAGGCCCTGATCCAGGGAGAGGCGCTGCCCCCCCCCCCACCCCCCCTGAGCCCGGGTCGCGCCCATGTCTCGCCATACAAACGCGCACGTAGGGCGCAACTTTTTGTATGTGGCCCCCCCCCCCCCCTGACCGAAATCCTGGATCCGCAACTGTGGGTAGCTAGTTAGTTGTTTCTCTTAGCAGGGTAATTGCCCCCTCCACTCCCCCTGCATCAGAGTCTAGTAATTAAAAACAGTTGAACAGCGGGCTAAGATGTGGCAGAATTACCGGGCAAAGACTGACAGTAGCCACCCAGAAAGAAATATTTTTAGAGAGGAAAAAAAAACAGAATCCATTTCTTCCCTTCCCAAAATAAATTTTAGTTACAAAACGGAATTACGGAACGAATATCGCCGCCTCATCTTACCCTCAGTCACGGGAGCAAATATTACCACCACGTATCACACACGTCTCCAGGAAGCAAACATCACCACGTTATCTCACCCTCAGTCGCAGGAGCAAATATTACCACCACGTCTCATACACGTCTCCAGGAAGCAAATATCACCACGTCATCTTACCCTCAGTCGCAGGAGCCAATATTACCACCACGTCTCACACACGTCTCCAGGAAGCAAATATCACCACGTCATCTCACCCTCAGTCGCAGGAGCAAATATTACCACCACGTCTCACACACGTCTCCAGGAAGCAAATATCACCACGTCATCTCACCCTCAGTCACGGGAGTAAATATTACCACCACGTCTCACACACGTCTCCAGGAAGCAAATATCCCCACGTCATCTCACCCTCAGTCACGGGAGCAAATATTACCACCACGTCTCACACACGTCTCCAGGAAGCAAACATCACCACGTCATCTTACCCTCAGTCACGGGAGCAAATATTACCACCACGTCTCACACAATTCTCCAGGAAGCAAATATCACCACGTCATTTCACCCTCAGTCGCGGGAGCAAATATTACCACCACGTCTCACACACGTCTCCAGGAAGCAAACATCACCACCATATCTCACACCTCGCTCCAGGGAGCAAATATCGCCACCACGTCACACACCTATGGTCCAGGAAGCAAATATCCCGCCATTGACTGAATCATGCAATATCCAGTCAATATCCCGCATATCGTCGAAAAACGCCCCCTGAAGAACTTTCGCAATAACTTTTTAAAAAAATACCGCTATCAACGTGAAAACTCAGGAACCTTCTCCAACATCAATTCAGTCTTCTGTCAGTCTTCTGTGCAAAAACGAAATAATTTCGTCTATTTTTTTCCCCCGAGATATAACAAATTGAGTGACGTTATTACACACGAATTTCACGAAAAAATCTGTTGAATTTAACAGATCGTACAAAAGCCATATTTGGTTAAAAATGTAATACAAAAACATCACGCGATAGCAAATGGCAACGGCTACAAACTTTCAATCTCGTATTTTTGTTAAACAAAAAATTTAGCCCACAAATACAAAACTTTTTCGGAAGAAAAAATCCTACAAAATAACATTTTTAAAGATGTAAAAAAACGGAATATATCAATTTGAGAACCACATATTGGACGATCCCCAAAATAAATTATAAAACAATATAACCATTGTTGACTGAATTATGGATTCCAAAATACGGGTAACCAATTACTTATGTTTTGTTTGTTTGTATTTGTTTGCAATGACCACCAACGCAAATATACACGTCTCCACTACATTTCTGGGGCAAAACTAGTCCAGAAACATGTCTTTTTTAATTAGATTGATCAATTTCGAATGTTGACCTTATGTGACCCGAGCTTGGCATTAAACTCACTTAAATGAGGTCTGGTTGTAAAATGACTATCACTATCGAATTATGCGTGTAAAATAATCCATAAAAATGTGTCGCATGACTTCGTAGATATTTTGCGCATAGTGACCTTTTGTGACCTGACCTTGACATTGACCTTTGCCAACAATCTCACTTTAGCTCATGTGGGATGGTTTATACCTTTCAGAGCACTTTGGGTGATAATGGTCGCAATCGAAGGCTTTGTATGGAAAATTCGGTCCATATGCTCAAATACCTTGATTTTGACCTTTGACCTGACTGTCACCTGAGATGTGACATAAATTAGGAAGTTTCGAGTATGCTCGGGATGTGCCTAATTGAGAGTTTTCGAATGCCGCCTTGCGGATCTCGCTGCGAGCATTAGTTCGGAAGATAACCACGGGGCGATATTCGCCCCCGGGTACCCTCACACCTTGATCCAGAAGCAAATATCGCCACCACATCTCAACTCTCTCGGTCGCAGGAGCAAATATCGCCACCACATCTCCCACCTCTGTCCAGTGAGCAAATATCGTCCTCACATTTCAACCCTCTCGGTTTCAGGAGCAAATATCACCACCACATTTCAACCCTCTCGGTTTCAGGAGCAAATATCACCACCACATCTCACACCTCGGTCCAGTGAGCAAATATCGTCCTCACATTTCAACCCTCTCGGTCACGGGAGCAAATATCGCCACCACGTCACACAGCTTGATGCAGAAGCAAATATCGCCACTGCATCTCTGTCCAGGGAGCAAATATCGACATCACATCTCACGCCTCGGTCCAGCCTGGCAGGGAGCAAATATGGCCACCGCATCTCCTACCCTGGTCGGCCGATCCACATCACACCACATCTCCCACCCTGGTCGGCCGAGATCTCATCTGGCGGAGTAATTACCGGAGCAGCGGTGAAAATGAGCCGGCCCTCCGCTGGGAGACGGGGTTTTATCTGCCCCGGGTCGGGGGAGCAGTCTCCGAGACGCCAACGTCATCAGGGGCGAAAGACGGACCCACCGGGCCACTGCAGCCGAGTCTAGCTGGACACAGCCTTCGGAAACCGTTATATCCAATGCCTGGACATTGTTTGTAAAACACAGGGGATAACTATGTTATTATCGTATTTCTTTTGGTAT